>NIVC01004013.1:0-64737 GCA_002269645.1 Macrostomum lignano | reverse complement strand
CCGTCAGGAGCTCCTTGACAGTGTCGAACAATTCCATTGTCGGACAGGACATCAGGCCTAGGTAGGCTGTGATTCGCAGCTCAGAGTCCACGTCCTTGTTTCGAATCAGCTTCATCAGTGGTGTTCTGTCTTCCGAGCAGGGTGTTCGTCTGAGGGCTTCGATGGCCGCAACCCGAACTTCCACCAGGTTGGCCTCTCGATTGACGCACTGCACCAGGGTGGGCATGAGGTCAATGAGATATCCAGCGTTTCCGATAGCCTTGAGTGTCGTTAGCAGAGCTTTCCGATCTCCGGTGGAACAGTCCCTGCCAAGAAGCCTCTGTAGGGCAGCTCCGATGCTTTTCACAATCGGATCCTTGCTGCACTCGGACCTGCTCTTGCAGTACTGATGCACCAGGGCACCGATACCCAGCTGGGCTTGTTGACTTGGGTTCTCGGCTTCTAGCAGAGGAAGAAGGCTTTCCAGCATTGCCCTTTCTGGTTGCTGCACAAAAGCAAGAGACGTGAGCCACATTTCTGAAATAGTCGACGAAATCTTTCCGCTTAGAACGAGCTCCTTCATCATTGCGGTTGCTGCTGCAGTCGAGACCATGGGCAATGCGTCAAAGAAGAACTGCTGAGCCATCTGACCATTGCGCCGGCAAACAGAAGAGCCTTCTACTTCGCTTCGGATTGCTGCGAGTTGCTGGCTGGATAGACCTCGAAGTCGATGGATCAGCTCGTTGAACAGTTTCGGCGTCTGCGGCGTCACGGAGGTACCAAGCTCGCAGAGGTCGTTCAGAACTGACCGGACATCCTGCTCGGGTACTCGGGAGGGCTGCTTGAAGTCGTGGTGCTGATATTCTAGCGGGCTTCGCTTGAAAGTATGATCTGAAATAAGATTGTTGATGGGCTTGGGTTGAGGTGTGTGTGTGTGTGTGTGTACGCGCATTTTGTTTTTTGTTGTGTACCCTCGGTCGACTTTAGATTCTCGACCCAGAAAACTAAATCTGCAAAACATGAACTCTGACCAACTTGGTCAGAGCAATTTTGATAGCTGAGATTCAATGGCGACCCGAATTTTGATTTCACCCTGACCTCGGACTTTCACTTTCGTACGAGCTATCAAAGTTTGGTGGACTCTCGGCAACTTATCAAAGGGGACCAGTGTTGATCAAACTGGCCTAAACCAAACTGGTCACGTCTTATCAGTTCCTCCAGGGCAGCAGCTGGGTATGGAAGAAATAGGTCAGCGATAAGACCCTCTGGTCAGAGTCACGAGTTAAAATCACGAGGTTAAAATCTACCACCCTACGAGTGAGATTTATCTTGTGAAAAAAGCATTTCAATATTTTTTCTGCTATCGGACGCCATTAGAGTACAATACAGCAGATCGATTAACTCATGCAACAGAATACATGTAACCCAAATTATAACCAAGCAAAAGTAAAATAATGTTACCGGTGACTGAGCCTGGCATTCCGCCAGAGCCAATAAACTCCATCCTCTGCTCGACCTGCGTGACAGCGCCGGCGTTGTCGGTGCTGAACGGCCTGAAGATGTGCTCCTCGGTGCACAGGGAGCTCTTGAGATTGCCGCTAGAATAGTAGACAACCTTGCAGGTCCTGTTGGCCTTTGTTAGCGGCATCGACTGGATCTGAGCCGGGACTCTGTAGGAGCTGCTCTGGAAGCTGCCTCGAACCCGCTGCTGGTCCAGGCAGCTCATCAGGTCGGTGACTTTGACCACCTCGAATTCTCGGCCGCTCTCCTTGGCTGGCGAGTAGGTGACCTTGCACTTGCCGCTGATGTCCGTCTGGAAAAAACGGAGAGTGAATGCAGGAATTTTTACATGTCTATTTCTCAGAAATACAAGTTTTTCAAACCGGGAACAGAGGATTGTCTTTAAAGTGCACCAAATACTTTGACTAAAAGCTTTGATGGCATTATTCTGGAGCTCGATGCGACCGTTTCTCTCCCTTGAGCTCGCGTAAGCTGAAGCTTAGCAACGCGGGCAGTGAGTTGTTCTGCATGTTTGTTTCTCCCCTGCTATGAGTCCCAAGCTTCAACTAAGGGTGAGCACAAATGATTGTGCAAGATGTTTAAGCACTTCTCTTAATCTTAAGCCATCGACAGGGTAAACTATTCAGATCATTATGAGTCGAATCTAATGACTCACCTCGATGCCATTGTAGGACTCGACTTTGTTTGGGTTCGTGTTCTGCAGCATGCTGATCGCGGCCTTCTTGATGTTCAACACCCACTCGGGTTCCAGCAGCTCGGCGCAAACTTCCGGGATTTGGCCGTTCCGCAGGACGAAGTGGACATCGGAGGCGGTGAGCTCACTTTCGAACTGCGCCTGATGCGGGCTCTCGGTCCAGCGAGTCGGGTCCGAGGGGTCCTGCTCGCTGACTCGGACCTCCTCCATCCGCATGGCCAACTCGCAGGTCGAGAATGCATCCAGCACGACTTTGGCAGTCAGGCGAAGTCCAGTAGATTCCTCGGAGGCGCCTTTGATCTCGGATCGCACCCGGTCATGTAGTTGAAAGTGTAGGACTTGCCGGGAGTGTAAGGGGACGGGGCGTCGCCGTCCTTTGGGCGTGGGCAAGATTTGGCGCAACCGCCATCCTGCCGACGTGTCAGCGGACCTGTTATTTGGTGATTGGCGGTGTTATAAAGTTGATTAGGTCAGTCATTTTCGAATCTGAACACCCATTTGGCTGTTGCCCATAGACAAAGACATAGACGGAAAAAGGCAAACAAGTTGATAACTCTGATCTTTACCGCGTGGAAGTCGATGTTTAAGTATGATTTCTATGAGTTGAAAAATTCAATAACAGTTTTGAAAACTGAGAGAGTCTATGAAAGAGGCTGATGCTGGCATCCTTGTTTGTGCTGATGTCTATGTCCGAATTGTCAACTTCTATGGTCTATGGGCAAGACCAAAATCTACTGCTGCCAAAAGGCAATCCTCAACTTTATTGGCTTGATTATGAACTTCGCTGACAAATGCAAAATATTAGTTTTGAGCTTCTAGTCATTCAGTTCTCTCTTTAATCCACGGATTAATTCTTGAAATATAGACACGCATCAGTTGTTGGGCTTTCCCCCAAAATTTCAGCCGATGGATTCCTGTATTTGAATATCTAAATCAGTGATTGGTACAGATTACATGAATTCTATCAATCTTTCAATAAATTTATCTGACTAGTATGAACACAAGACACATACGAAGCTAAATGTCTTACACTTACACAACGAGATACAGCTATACACGCCTACATTGTTGAACAAAAGAGCAAAATTTCTGACTAAATTCCAGCTTACCAGCATTAGCCAGAGCCGCCAGCACTAGCAGAAGAAGCACCGTCTTGTGCTCCATCGTTGGAGTCTTCAATTTAGTTTGCAAAGTTTCTCAGATTGCAACAATTTGCAAGTATAGAGTTAAAGAATTCTTTTGACCTGAGAGCCAAAGGAAAAATTGGTTGAACTGGACTCCAGAGCCCCAAAGCCGCCTTTTTATACCCTTCAACTAGCTGTTAGGGTCCATCTTGGGGTCCAGATTTCATAACTGATTGCAACTTCGGTTAGGAGATAAGCCTGCTTTCTCTTAAACTGCAAAATAGTTTAGATTTCGTTGCTGGGGAGGGTAGAGGGAGGGTGGGGGGCAAAGTTCAACAACTCTCTGAAATTAGGAAACTGCACCCTCTCTATGTGTTTCTGTGCCGTTAGAGTTATCAGAACTGGTTTCCTGAGCGCGCTCTTCTGTTTCTTCCAGCCCGCTGCTCATTTTTCGTCACTTTACCTGCATGGCGCTGACGTTCCCTTATCGCTCTCTGCGTGTAGTTTTATTTCTCGAATATTCTGTTAGAAAAAACTAATTTTTGCATTTTCGAGCCTGACCAAATTATCTATAAACAGTTTACAGGTTAGTTAAGCTAAAAAGACGAGCAATTAGTCAGAACAATAATTATTCCTATTGTGTGTTTAAAAACTCGTCTGCTTGCAATACAATAATGCACTGTACTATAAAGCATGAATTGCACTGAACCCAGCCTACATGGATAAAGACTCGCAGTGATATTCTATGGTAAAAACAAGCATCCATTGCTGCGAAATAGCCAGTAAATGATGTGAACGCACGACTTTTTAGTGCCACAGAGACACTCGTGAGCTTCGCGATGTACCGGTATAGTGTTTTTACGTAAGCGTTGTAGTGTCTCCGTTGATGCAGTGTTCCTACATAGTGTTGTAGTGTCTCCGTTGATGCAGTGTTCCTACATAGTGTTGTAGTGTCTCTGTTGATGCAGTGTTCCTACATAGTGTTGTAGTGTCTCTGTTGATGCAGTGTTCCTACATAGTGTTGTAGTGTCTCCGTTGATGCAGTGTTCCTACATAGTGTTGTAGTGTCTCCGTTGATGCAGTGTTCCTACATAGTGTTGTAGTGTCTCCGTTGATGCAGTGTTCCTACATAGTGTTGTAGTGTCTCCGTTGATGCAGTGTTCCTACATAGTGTTGTAGTGTCTCCGTTGATGCAGTGTTCCTACATAGTGTTGTAGTGTCTCCGTTGATGCAGTGTTCCTACATAGTGTTGTAGTGTCTCCGTTGATGCAGTGTTCCTACAGTGTTGTAGTGTCTCCGTTGATGTAGTGTTTCTACGTAGTGTTGTAGTGTCTCCATTGATGTAGTGTTTCTACGTAAGCGTTGTAGTGTCTCCGTTGATGCAGTGTTCCTACATAGTGTTGTAGTGTCTCCGTTGATGCAGTGTTCCTACATAGTGTTGTAGTGTCTCCGTTGATGCAGTGTTCCTACATAGTGTTGTAGTGTCTCTGTTGATGCAGTGTTCCTACATAGTGTTGTAGTGTCTCTGTTGATGCAGTGTTCCTACATAGTGTTGTAGTGTCTCCGTTGATGCAGTGTTCCTACATAGTGTTGTAGTGTCTCCGTTGATGCAGTGTTCCTACATAGTGTTGTAGTGTCTCCGTTGATGCAGTGTTCTACATAGTGTTGTAGTGTCTCCGTTGATGCAGTGTTCCTACATAGTGTTGTAGTGTCTCTGTTGATGCAGTGTTCCTACATAGTGTTGTAGTGTCTCCGTTGATGCAGTGTTCCTACAGTGTTGTAGTGTCTCCATTGATGTAGTTTCTACGTAGTGTTGTAGTGTCTCCATTGATGTAGTGTTCTACGTAAGCGTTGTAGTGTCTCCGTTGATGCAGTGTTCCTACATAGTGTTGTAGTGTCTCCGTTGATGCAGTGTTCCTACATAGTGTTGTAGTGTCTCCGTTGATGCAGTGTTCCTACATAGTGTTGTAGTGTCTCTGTTGATGCAGTGTTCCTACATAGTGTTGTAGTGTCTCTCGTTGATGCAGTGTTCCTACATAGTGTTGTAGTGTCTCCGTTGATGCAGTGTTCCTACATAGTGTTGTAGTGTCTCCGTTGATGCAGTGTTCCTACATAGTGTTGTAGTGTCTCCGTTGATGCAGTGTTCCTACATAGTGTTGTAGTGTCTCCGTTGATGCAGTGTTCCTACATAGTGTTGTAGTGTCTCTGTTGATGCAGTGTTCCTACATAGTGTTGTAGTGTCTCCGTTGATGCAGTGTTCCTACATAGTGTTGTAGTGTCTCCGTTGATGCAGTGTTCCTACATAGTGTTGTAGTGTCTCTGTTGATGCAGTGTTCCTACATAGTGTTGTAGTGTCTCCGTTGATGCAGTGTTCCTACATAGTGTTGTAGTGTCTCCGTTGATGCAGTGTTCCTACATAGTGTTGTAGTGTCTCTGTTGATGCAGTGTTCCTACAGTGTTGTAGTGTCTCCGTTGATGCAGTGTTCCTACATAGTGTTGTAGTGTCTCCGTTGATGCAGTGTTCCTACATAGTGTTGTAGTGTCTCCGTTGATGCAGTGTTCCTACATAGTGTTGTAGTGTCTCCGTTGATGCAGTGTTCCTACATAGTGCTGTAGTGTCTCTGTTGATGCAGTGTTCCTACATAGTGTTGTAGTGTCTCCGTTGATGCAGTGTTCCTACATAGTGTTGTAGTGTCTCCGTTGATGCAGTGTTCCTACATAGTGTTGTAGTGTCTCTGTTGATGCAGTGTTCCTACAGTGTTGTAGTGTCTCCGTTGATGCAGTGTTCCTACATAGTGTTGTAGTGTCTCTGTTGATGCAGTGTTCCTACATAGTGTTGTAGTGTCTCCGTTGATGCAGTGTTCCTACATAGTGTTGTAGTGTCTCCGTTGATGCAGTGTTCCTACATAGTGTTGTAGTGTCTCCGTTGATGCAGTGTTCCTACATAGTGTTGTAGTGTCTCCGTTGATGCAGTGTTCCTACATAGTGTTGTAGTGTCTCCATTGATGCAGTGTTCCTACATAGTGTTGTAGTGTCTCTGTTTTTGGCGAAAATTCGCTTGGTCCCCTCTTTGATTTTTTTTCGGTCCCCCGCCTAAGGGGGGGGCGACCGCCCCCCCGCCCCCCCCCCTGGTTGCGCCACTGGCTGCGACCGCTGATTCTTTGTATTGTTTTTCTGTTTTCAGATCCTACAGACAATGCATTGTTTGTAGTAATGGATTGTTCTGCATTAAAAATGTGAATAATGATCGTCAAATTGCTAAACAATGCTTTTAAACGAGCCTCATACTTTTTTCGCCATGAATCGGCTCGTTTCCGGTCCTGAGTTATCAAGTTGTCCTTGGTTTTAGTGTCTCCATTATGGTAAACACTATATTGTCTTCATTATTGTAAAATCGTCTATGGTAAAGACACACAAAAGGCCTGACTAGCATGGCATTGCAAGGTCATCAGGCTATGAACAATTAAAGCTTAAACTGCGAACTGCACAGGAGTGTATTCTACTGGCCAATCCTCCACTCCGCCTCTTCTGTACATTTTTTTCCAGAACGAAGCGCACTTTAACTATTTTTTTGAACAGACCAAAGTCCGGAGAAACGGGTCAAACTTAATCTTTTTTCTCGATTTTTTTTATAATTTTAAAATAATCAGTAAAAATTTTGCTCTTGCACGTGCTTCTTATCTCAGTTCTTGAGCATTGGTGCAGCAATACCGGTTGCTACCAGTTGATGCCAGGGGAGGCAAAGCCGCCGCAGGTAATTTTTTAAAAAGTGGTTTGTGATTTCTTTATTAGCGGTTTTGCCTTTATCAGAGCGGGGTTACCCAATAAAGAAACGGTGGCTGTAGAGGTGTTCAAAGGCAACTATTGAACACGAGAATAGCATTGCTCACTTCGATCGTCATTGGAAAGGCGGCGAATTGCGTTGTCACTTGTAATTTATGGCAATAGCTGCTATTCGTTTGATGGCTTAAGAGATTTAGCTTAAAAACACATTAACTATATTTTTCTAATCACTAAAATAGGCCCTTTCTCATGGCTCGTGCCAGAGACAGGATTTTGTTCTGGGGAGGGGGTCAGCCAACCCACTTGACCCGTCCTGGATCCGCGAGTGAGTTCAAGCTTCGAGCTACGAAAGGGCAAACGAAACATTTTTCTGTTTTCCAGAATGGTCATACATGTACACCCCCCCCCCGAATTCTCTCGGGAATGGGGGGGGGTCAGACGACCCCTTGAACCCCTGGATCCGCCAGTGCATGCAAAGTTGGCACATATCCAAATTCCTAGTGGAGTCGGATAGGGGTTGGGGGGGGAAATTTATTCAAGTGTTGCAATTCTTTTAATTGGCACTAATTAGATGACGAGGCGTTTTCGTATTGTAAGACTGTTAAGTTACTCCTACTGTTTACCTACAACAATACATTAGTGGGATAATGAACACAGTGGAATATTGGAAATGCATCGGCAATTCAAATAAATAACTATACATTTCATGTTGATAATGACTTTTATTTATTTACTTTTCATTGAGCGAGCCACTTTACCAGACCTATATTTAGTTGCTAAAACATTCTTGTTTTAACCAGTTGGCCAAGGAGGTCAAAGGTTGACATCGACATTGCTCTGAGTTGTGCTATTTTCAGCGATTTTATAATACTGTCATTGTAAAATGGTTTTCTCTCTGTCACATGAAATTCTCTCTCCGATCTCTCTCTCTCTCTCTCTGGGTTCAGAGTTAACTGAATGTTGACTTTGAAACGAACTCCTCGATGCGGGGTATCCGTATTCGATAATAGACTGGGTAGCTAATGCTCTCGTCAATTTACTTGTAATAATACCCCTGCACATACGGTACTGCAGCACTTCATTGCACTGCCAAGGGCTTGTCAACTTTGATGCGATAAATATTTTGGGTTGGGTGCGGGGCTTCTGAACCATTGTAGTGCATTCGAATTGAAATTTGAAAACTGAATTACAGGCTTAAACTACATCTTGAAAGGTCCTTCACGGGTCCTTCCTGTGAAAATATGCATGTAGTACCTTAAATGTTAGGTATCTTTTTTGGGACTGCAAATTATCACATAATAATAGGGACATTGGAAACGAAACAATGATGGGATATTGGACACACAATGATGGGACATTGGACACAATGTTGGGATATTAGACGCACAATGATGGGATATTGTACACGCAATGATGGGGACATTGGAAACAATGATGGGATATTGGACACACAATTTGATGGGATATTGGACACACAATGATGGGGATATTGGACACACAATGATGGGGATATTGGACACACAATGATGAGATACTGAACATAAAATGATCATTGAACCCGAAGGAACCTGATGATTGTGAAACTTCTGTAGGTTTTATACATTGAAGATATTGTGTATACTACTACGCTAAATGAGGTCAGTAGTATTGCCAGAAAATTTTGATTCCTATTAGGAACTTCTGTTTTATTGGCTTTAGTGCGCTTCAAATTCACGGTTTTAATTTTCCTAATTTCGCTGATGCCTTTTCTGCTTTTGTTAAAATAAACGTTGCGCAGCCACAGTTGATGATGGCACTTGTGTTTCTTTCGTTGTAAATTGTAACAAACTGTAAAAATAGTAATTATTGATCACATTGATCCCATCCAACTCCCACTTACTTCCTTATCCACATTCTAAATGTTTGTAGAGAAGAATATGTGCCAGCTGCAAAAACTTTTGCTGTGCTGCAAGATACGCTCGTATTCAACCGACTGATTTCTGAGTAAAGTTGTGAAGCCTGCGATCTTAGCTATATTTTCATGCCAATTTATTTTTCTAACTAGTTATATTCTTTTCGATACATATCGCTACACGTTTTAAATAGTAATTTCTGCCTAAAAAGACAAAAATGCAAGCAAAATGCAAATGCAAAATGTCATTATATTAAAAAATTCTTGTTCTGTACAAACGTATTTAATAAAACAATCAAGCGATAAGCATTACATGTAAAAATTCTATGGAGTACCAGGGCATCGATCCCTGTACCTCTCGCATGCTAAGCGAGCGCTCTACCATTTGAGCTAGTACCCCGATAGTGATGGGTACCAGATTTGACATCTTTGTATCTCGCAAAGGAATTTATTCTTCCGTTGCTGAAAAAAGAGGAATTTAAGGCCGTTTTTTTCAATAAAAATTGTGAAACAATCAATATAAAATGTGAAGGTTTCTGTGTTTAGCATGCATTAAATTTTTCTATGTATGACATTATGTATGACATTATGCATGACAGTAAATAAACAATTTACTGCTCTATGTGTACATACTGGCAAAAGCACTCAATTCCCATTGCATTGGGAATTGCATTTGCATTGACACCACAATTAAGCGACAATTTAGAAATTTTGAGGGGGCAACCTATACTAAGCCTCTTCCAAATCAGCATCATGCATGCGTCTGCGTCTAAGTCCAAACTGTTCAAGAATCGGCGACAATCGCAAAAGAAGACAAAAAGATATAGCAAACATTTTGACACGGCTGAGGGGAGCCATTGACCTGGCACCCTCGCCTTCCCTCATGCACTGACTACAATGACTAAATAATAAGATTTCCTAGTAAAATATCAATCTCTTTCTACAGTTTTATAAATTTAGATATTTTTGTTATAGCACTTGAAGTAGTATTGCAATAAGAAGAAATGATCTAAGAAGTTGAAAATGTTGGTAGAGCAAGTGAACGAAGCTGGAATTTAGGGTAAATTTACATAAATTATGAAGAAAATGCACCGTTACAAGTCTAATCTGTTTAGTACCTAATTTCTAGTTCAAAAAGTATTTGTTTAAATATTATTTGCTTTATGGAATTTTGGACTACGAATGCGTTAGGCCGGCCGCCGGGCCGCGAAGCGAAGAAATACCAACAACACCCTGCCTATTTGTTTTTGGGATATATTTCCATTTCACCCCCTAGTATCTAGTCTATAGGTGAAATCTCACTATATAGGAATCTAATAAAAATTTAAATAGCCTTATCTTGCTTTTTCTTATTTTATCTAATTCTTAAAATTCTTAAAAATTCTTAGCATTAGATATAACTTGCTCTGGCTTTACTATCTACTAGGCCTACTAAGTAAATCAAAATGTATCGATGTGACGATGTATGCAGTATGCTACAGCAAGAACAAGTTTGATAAGTTTTATTAGCAAGTTTTTTTACAACATGGCTAGCTAGCCAGCAACACCAAGCTTTATTATGAATAGCACTTCTGTCTGATGTCCTTTTTGAGGCACATCTAGAGGAATTCCTCTAGCATTGCAAAAAACCTAAGCCTGATTAAGCACTAATTATATGCTTCTAAACTTGTTTAGACTATTTCTATTTAGGCCCTATTTGTTATTTGTTAACTTGTTAGGGCCTAAAGACCATAGATGTTTGGACTAAAGTCTAGACCATAGACTTTTTTCAAGTTGCAAAATGTTTTAATGTTTTGGCCATGGCATAGACTATTTGTGGCTTTCTGATGTTAGTCCCATTATAACAACAAGTTTAGAAGCATAGAATTAGTGCTTAATCAGGCTAAGGTCTCTTAAAGGTAGTTTTTTGTACTTAAAATAGTTTGTAGATTACTTTTCTGGAGTTGAAATAATCTAAATATACTAATGTCTCTATCTAACTAGGCCTAACTGCTTGACTGACTAGGCCCTAATTGACTATTTGTATTTAATTGTTATATAACAACAACAACAGAGTACGCTGTCAGTTTGCGAAAGCAGCGTCAGATGGTGCACTTCGAAGCTTGGGCACGAACAAAGGCCGCACCATTGGCAGAGTCTAGGGCGCCAGTGTCAGCCAGCAGACAGTCGACGTAGCGCCGAGTCCTCGCCTGTCCCCGCCGGTAGGGTGCCTGCAACATAAGTAGCAGCATCTCCTGCACTGGCTCCGGACAGTAGGCCTCAGCGTAGATGACATCCCTATTGCAGCGCATGGCTTAAGTACGCCAGACACCTACACAACCTGCGCCACGCTGTGAAATGACTTACCTGTGAAAGAAACCTTAAAGCAAAATTAACGCTTAAGTTTTGGGTAAACGGCAGGAGTAACTATGACTGTCTTATCAAGCCTAAATGCCTCGGCATCTAATTAGTACTACGCCCGTATTCTATGGGGTGGCATTTTTGCAACTTACCCCTGGTCCACCACCAATGCTGCGCCGCGCAGGCTGATCCGTGCCGGACGCCGTCCGCCAAAATGCCCATGTACTGCAATCAGGGATGACATGGCTTGCCAGCTGGAGTCGCCGACGGCGCAGCAGATTGCTAGGATGGGCCAGGCTGGCGCAATGATAGAGCGTCGTGTTGGTGACTCGCTCGTTGCTGATCTTGAAGGTGGCACGCAGCAGGCCAGTGTGCGCCGCGTTGACTTGAGCCTCAAGTGAGTCTGTTAGCGTCTAGGTCTCAGTGTTGTATAACAGGACGGTCTCGATCACCGCCTGGAACAGCGCTGCCTTCTGGCAGTCCGGTAGGGCCTCAGACTGCAGGACTGACCTTATAGAACAAAAGGCAGCCCAGGCAAGTCCTTGGCGACGCTGCAGATCCTCACGGACATCGGGAACCAGACCGCCGAGGTAGACGAACTGCTGACATCTTGGAATGTCAGTTAATTGATGTCAGTTAATTGTTATATATCCTATTAAAAATAACATTTTAAAACAAACTAGAAGATTGCCACTTGATATATACTCAGCAATAGCTAACCACTAAGTGTAAGTCTAGGCAAAACTGAGTCAAGACATATTTGCAAGTAAAGGAGAAAATAGGCTTACACAAAAAGAACTATACCAAATTTACTAAGTATTGACTTTATAACACAAAACTATGTATATCAATAGACATGTCTATTGGTTGGCAGGAGGTTAAAACTATGTACAAGTTGGAAAGTATAAATATTTCAATAGATAGGGTCAGGAATAAAGCAATAGCATATAAGAATGATTAGTCACAGGAAAGAGAGAGAGATGATGATGAAACAACATAAAAAAAAACAAAGTACAACCCTAATACTAGGCTTTTCTCATATACAAATAGAACCTTGATTGTCATAGGGTTAGATATAATAAAATTTTTTTGCCATCTAATACCTTTTTTAGCATTGTATAAAAATCACATATATGTTAAAGTATTGTCACTCATTATACCAATGGTATCATAATTTGTATTTTGAAAACTATCAAACTATTAGTGATTATAACTTAAATCATGACTTTTATCCATTCTAAGATTTTGTCTTATTAACTTATATTAAATATTTGCTAGTTTGTGACCTTGAATCATTTTTCATTAAGTAATGTTTTTTGTCATTGATTAGATCTATGATATCAAGACCTTAATAATTATAGTGATTTTTATCGATATATCTATATACTTTGAAGTTACATTAGCTATGCAACTTATTTTTTATTTAAAATATGACTTAGTTTTGTGACAAGCAGATTTATATATAAAAATGAACAATATTTTTTTTTAATCTTCTTTTTTATGTGGTAGCCTCTAATTAGGCTAGTTTATTCTTTATGCTTGTTTGTGTATATAGAACATTTCTATAAATAGTTGCACAAGTGATCATTTATGATTTAGGCCTTTTTTATATATGTAGCAAAGAGGCCTAGTTTTATTTTTTAAAACATAGCTTTAGTAGAGTACAACAGAAGAAATGGGGTATTTCTATTTATCCTATCCTATTTTTATTGTATCCTATCCTATTTTTATTATCATATCCTATTTTTCCTTTTATCCTATCTCTAGGGATTAGACAAAATCACATTTTTTTTGAAATTTTTGCAACTCAAGATCTATACTTTTGAGATAATTGAGATTTGATCATGATTTGATATTAAGCCTAATTAGTATCTATTTACACTATTCTAAATCCTTTTATCCTTCTATTTTTTAAATATTATTGCCTGAAGATAGTACAAGCTATAGTAAAACATTTTCAATAATCAATATAAAAATCAATAATGCATATATTTAATAGTGCAGGCATTTTGCAATTATTTTCCTATTCTTTACATTTCTAAAGCAAAGAATTTCAAAAACATCCCTAAACCATACTCTTGAGCTCAACTTAGATTAGACAAATTGTATTGGAATATTACAATTAAAAAGCATAAAACTCTGGGCTTTCTTAAGCATCAAAGTTAAGCTGAAAACTGGGTTGCCAGTTAGAATAGGTCAAAAAAGTTTTTAAAAATACATGGAACTTAAATTGAAAGGAATCCAGCTTGGAAAAAACTGGGTGCCAATTTAGCATCAAGATGTCGATAATAAAGTTAAAACCTAGCCTGTGACCCACCAACTGCTGCCAATCTAACCACTCAGCTTTAACTCAGCCAGATGCTGAAGAAGTCACTTGGCGGCGTCTCTTATCGTCGCCTGTTTGACCGGGTCAGCGAGCTGCCCGTCCCCCTGCTGCCCGGCGGCAGTTGGCGACGCCTGCGCGATGTCGGCGCCGCTCTGGCCAAGCTGGAGGTCGGTCCGCAAGAGCCGGGGGCCGGCGGCTTCAGGGAGCGGCACCTGCCGCTGGCCAAGGCGTCGCTAGTCCGTCTGCTGTGCAAAGAGGCCGCCGTGAGCACGGCCGGTCAGCAGGCCGGTTTTCAAAACTTGGCCGCTTCGCTTGACCACGCTCTGGTGGGGCAGTTCTACGGCACTCTGAGGGAGCTGCGGTGAGCAACTGTGGATCTGTGGCCCAGCAACTGAGGATCTGGGAGGCTGGCCCAGCAACTGAGGATCTGGGAGGCTGGCACAGCAACTGAGGATTTGGGAGGCTGGCCCAGCAACTGAGGATCTGAGAGGCTGGCCCAGCAACTGAGGATCTGAGAGGCTGGCCCAGCAACTGAGAATCTGGGAGGCTGGCCCAGCAATTGAGGATCTGGGAGGCTGGCCCAGCCACTGAGAATCTGGGAGGCTGGATCAGCCATTGAGGATCTGGGAGGCTGGCCCAGCAATTGAGGATCTGGGAGGCTGGCTTAGCAACTGAGGATCTGAGAGGCTGGCCCATCAACTGAGGATCTGGGAGGCTGGCCCAGCCACTGAGGATCTGGGAGGCTGGCCCAGCAACTGAGAATCTGGCAGGCTGGCCCAGCAACTGAGAATCTGGGAGGCTGGCCCAGCAACTGAGAATCTGGAAGGCTGGCCCAGCAACTGAGGATCTGGGAAGCTGGCCCAGCAACTGAGGATCTGAGAGGCTGGCC
Organism: Macrostomum lignano; assembly: GCA_002269645.1. Taxonomy (NCBI): domain Eukaryota; kingdom Metazoa; phylum Platyhelminthes; family Macrostomidae; genus Macrostomum; species Macrostomum lignano. The sequence continues at coordinate 50,190 of NIVC01004013.1, read as the reverse complement.
CAGCAACTGAGAATCTGGGAGGCTGGCCCAGCCACTGAGAATCTGGGAGGCTGGCCCAGCAACTGAGGATCTGGGAGGCTGGATCAGCCACTGAGGATCTGGGAGGCTAGATCAGCCACTGAGGATCTGGGAGTGCCCGTCACCCATTCCTTAATCGATATGTCTCGCCCTCCCGCAGCGACCTGTTCGCCCCGCTGAACCCAGACGACGACACGCCGACCAATCAGATGCCGCGCAGAGCCCGACTGGACGCAGAATTTGACTTCCTGCGCCGCCTGGCCGCCGTGCTGGAGGCCGGCAATTTTCGCGAATTGGGCAGCGCTCAGGTAGCCAGGGCGCTCAGCCTGCACAAGTCCAGGGCCGGCGTGCAGGTGACTTGAAATTATGCTGGAGTTTAAATAGTTACAGTGCTGTCCTGCTGCCATCCCCGTTCTGCACCTGTTATTTTCTCTTCCCCTGTGCTCCCAGTCTCTTCCCATCATTCCCCTGTGCTCCCAGTCTCTTCCCATCATTCCTCTGTGCTCCCAGTCTCTTCCCATCATTCCTCTGTGCTCCCAGTCTCTTCCCATCATTCCTCTGTGCTCCCAGTCTCTTCCCATCATTCCCCTGTGCTCCCAGTCTCTTCCCATCATTCCCCTGTGCTCCCAGTCTCTTCCCATCATTCCTTGTGCTCCCATTCTCTTCCCATCATTCCTCTGTGCTCCCATTCTCTTCCCATCATTCCCCTGTGCTCCCAGTCTCTTCCCATCATTCCTTGTGCTCCCAGTCTCTTCCCATCATTCCTTGTGCTCCCATTCTCTTCCCATCATTCCCCTGTGCTCCCAGTCTCTTCCCATCATTCCCCTGTGCTCCCACTCTCTTCCCCTGTGCTCCCACTCTCTTCCCCTGTGCTCCCACTCTCTTCCCCTGTGCTCCCACTCTCTTCCCCTGTGCTCCCACTCTCTTCCCCTGTGCTCCCACTCTCTTCCCCTGTGCTCCCACTCTCTTCCCCTGTGCTCCCACTCTCTTCCCATCATTACCCTGTGCTCCCAGTCTCTTCCCATCATTCCTCTGTGCTCCCATTCTCTTCCCATCATTCCCCTGTGCTCCCAGTCTCTTCCCCTGTGCTCCCAGTCTCTTTCCATCATTTCCTTGTGCTCCCAGTCTCTTCCCATCATTCCCCTGTGCTCCCAGTCTCTTCCCATCATTCCCCTGTGCTCCCACTCTCTTCCCCTGTGCTCCCACTCTCTTCCCCTGTGCTCCCACTTTCTTCCCCTGTGCTCCCACTCTCTTCCCCTGTGCTCCCAGTCTCTTCCCCTGTGCTCCCAGTCTCTTTCCATCATTTCCTTGTGCTCCCAGTCTCTTCCCATCATTCCCCTGTGCTCCCAGTCTCTTTCCATCATTCCCATGTGCTCCCAGTCTCTCCATCTCACCTAGTCTTCCTTACTGTACGTCTTTTCCTGAATTCTTTACAATGCAAATCTTTTATTATATGTACAGTGTCTTCCCAGCCAATCCAAAGGACCATAACTGTCATTTTGCGCTGCTCCAACCTCTGCATCCCAGGTGGGCGTGGACCTGTCCAAATACGACGTACTCCGCGTGTGGGTCATCGGCCAGACTGAGGCGCCTAAAGCCGCTGCCACCGGCCTACTGGGGCGGGCTCGGTCTGTGCTGATGAGCGGAGGCCGCCGCGGTGGCGCTGGAGAGCCGCAGCTGTACCAGCGTCTGGTGCTGGCCGTCAGACTCAAGCAGAGCGATCGGCTGAGCGTTAAAATGTTTAAAAACGTGGACGCCAGCGAGATTGACATGCTGCTGCCTGAGGGTGAGGCGCTTTCACTTGCTGTGATGCACCAGGAATTCGGGATGCGAGATCTGTGGATTACGGAACTGAATCTTGGTGTTTAGGGTTCAAATCTGGGGATTATAGATCAGGATCTTGGGATTAAAAATCAAGATCTTGGGATTAAAAATCAAGATCTTGGGATTAAAGATCAAGATCTCGGGATTATTGATCAAAATCTTGGGATTAAAGATCAAGATCTCAGGATTATAGATTAAGATCTTGTGATTAAAGATTAAGATCTTGGGATTAAAGATTAAGATCTTGGGATAAAGATTAAGATCTTGTGATTAAAGATTAAGATCTTGGGATTAAAGATCAAGATCTCAGGATTATTGATCAAAATCTCGGGATTAAAGATCAAGATCTTGTGATTAAAGATTAAGATCTTGGGATTAAAGATCAAGATCTCAGGATTATAGATTAAGATCTTGGGATAAAGATTAATATCTTGGGATTAAGAATTTCAAGAATTCGTTATTAGGGATCACAAAATCTCTTGTCATTTCACATATCTGGGGGTTAGTTTTTTCCAATTCTACTACTATCTACAAGTAGTACAATTGGATTCTTAAAGGGCCCAAATCCTCCCTAATGTGATAAGCTTGCCCAAGCCATGCTCTGAGATGCCGCTACTAACAGTCTTATGAGACTCTGACTGCTGTCAATCCGTCTAGGACCTCCCAGCTGCCAAGCCAGTCCACCTCGGCATCAATAATTCTTCATCTTTCCTCTTCCTCCCTCCTCCCCACTTCCCAAGTCTTTACTGCCTCTTTTAGTTGTCGCGTTTTGCAACACCCAACTGCGGCTGTTGCGTGTCCCGCCTTGAGAGTGAGAGCGGGGTAGGGGTGGCCCCCGACTTTGTTGTTGGCATTGTTAATGCCGCTTACCCTTAGACAAGAGAGAATCCAGACTGGAACAGCTAACGACAGTCAGTCAGTTCTCTCCTCTACTTTCTGTAGTTATAAACTATATTTGGTAGCCGGGCAGACAGGCAAGGGAAGGAATGGATGCTGCTGCCACTGTCTCCGGACTTTTTTAGCCCTGCAGTCTTGGGTAGATTGAGCAGCTTTTCCTATTTATGGTTTGGCTACTGCACATATCTCTGATCTATTATGGCTACTGCACATATCTCTGATCTATTATGGCTACTGCACATATCTCTGATCTATTATGGCTACTGCACATATCTCTGATCTATTATCGCTACTGCACATATCTCTGATCTATTATAGCTACTGCACATATCTCTGATCTATTATAGCTACTGCACATATCTCTGATCTATTATCGCTACTGCACATATCTCTGATCTATTATAGCTACTGCACGTATCTCTGATCTATTATCGCTACTGCACATATCTCTCTATTATGGCTACTGCACATATCTCTGATCTATTATAGCTACTGCACGTATCTCTGATCTATTATAGCTACTGCACATATCTCTGATCTATTATAGCTACTGCACATATCTCTGATCTATTATGGCTACTGCACATATCTCTGATCTATTATGGCTGCTGCACATATCTCTGATCTATTATAGCTACTGCACATATCTCTGATCTATTATAGCTACTGCACATATCTCTGATCTATTATAGCTACTGCACATATCTCTGATCTATTATCGCTACTGCACATATCTCTGATCTATTATAGCTACTGCACGTATCTCTGATCTATTATCGCTACTGCACATATCTCTCTATTATGGCTACTGCACATATCTCTGATCTATTATAGCTACTGCACGTATCTCTGATCTATTATGGCTACTGCACATATCTCTGATCTATTATAGCTGCTGCACATATCTCTGATCTATTATAGCTACTGCACATATCTCTGATCTATTATGGCTACTGCACATATCTCTGATCTATTATAGCTACTGCACATATCTCTGATCTATTATAGCTACTGCACAATCCCGCAGGCACCCTGGTGATGTCCCCCCTGGACAGGGGCATCATATTCAGCACCCTGTCGGTGGGCACGGGCGGAGCGCTGTTCGCCAGCTACGCTTGGAAGCACCACCTGACCTACATAGACTACTGGGGCCTGGTCACCGGCGTCAGCCTCCTAGCCGCATTCCGGGGGACCGTCACCTACAAAGAGAGAAAGGCGCGTCATTTGGCCGAACTGGCCGCTCTGGTTTATCACAACTGCCTGGCTGGCAACCGGCCTCTGCTAGCACTGCTCACTGATCGAGCCGAAGATGAGGCGTTTAAATCCGCTCTGCTGGCTTATTGCATGCTGTTCGCTAAGCCCGACGGCCTCACTCCGCTACAGTTGGAGCAGGCTGCTCAAGACTGGGCTATGGCCGCCTGCGGCTCCGCTATTGAATTTGACTCGGATAGGCCTGTTGAATTGCTGACGGCGCTCGGCTTGGTTAGGGTGCTGCCGCCTGCTGAACAGGTTCGTTATTGATGATTGTACGAGATTCACTTATCTGCTCACTCTACTGGGCTCTTGTCACTCTAAGGATTCTGGTCACTCTGAGGATTCTGGTCACTCTGAGGATTCTGGTCATTCTATTAGGATTTCAGTTAGTTGACTGTATAATGACTCTGGTCACTCTATAATTATTATGGTCACTCTTTATAAAGATTCTGGTCACTCTAAAAGAATTCTGGTCACTCTATAAGAACTCTCGTCTTTCTACAAGAATTCTGGTCACTCTATGTTAAAGATCCTGTTCACTAAAGAAATCTGGTCACTCTATAAGGATTCCGGTCACTTCGTAAGGATTCCGGTCACTTCGTAAGGATTCCGGTCACTTCGTAAGGATTCTGGTCCCTCTGAAAGAATTCTGGTCACTCTAAGGATTCTCGTCTCTATATAGGGATTGCGGTCACTTTTTAAGAATTCTGGTCACTCTATAATCATTCTGGTTACTCTATAATCATTCTGGTTACTCTATAATCATTCTGGTCACTCTATAATCATTCTGGTTACTCTATAAGAATTGTGATCACTCTATAATCATTCTGGTCACTCTATAATCATTCTGGTCACTCTATAATCATTCTGGTTACTCTATAAGAATTGTGGTCACTCTATAATCATTCTGGTCACTCTATAATCATTCTGGTCACTCTATAATCATTCTGGTTACTCTATAATCATTCTGGTCACTCTATAATCATTCTGGTTACTCTATAAGAATTGTGGTCACTCTATAATCATTCTGGTCACTCTATAAGAATTCTGGTCACTCTATAATGGATTCTACTAGACCCATCCTCACTCCAGCCAATCCCACAATCCAATGCAGGAATCCGGAGCCAAGGACTCCCACAGCGAAGCCGATGCTCCCAGTCCAACAGCCGAGTCCCGCCTGGTAGCCATGGACATTGGCCAGGCTCTCGGCCAGCTGCCTTCTCGGCCGGCCCGTTCGCACCTGTTGCTTAGCGACCAGTGCGGCGACGCATTCGAGCAGGACCGGTACGCCCTGCTGATTGACGTTGAGCGCAGACAGGTGGGCTGGAAGTGACCCTTGATATTGATGAGGAGGTCACCAATTGGCTTTTTTCATATTTCTTTCGTGACTTTCAAGTTAATAGAGAGTGACACGTGTCTACTGCTGGTTACGTTAGTTTCCAGATTCTCGCGCTTGGGATCTAAAAAGTATGACAAGATAGAGTCTTCCCAAAACCTGTCTTTGCTACTTGGCTCCAAAGTTTGATTTTGTTATTAAAATATAAACTTATGTAAATATGATGGTTCGTAGGGTGAACTGTATCACTTTTTAGTGAGCTGTGTCACTCTTTAGTGAGCTGTGTCACTCTTTAGTGGACCGTGTCACTCTGTAGTGAACTGTGTCACTCTGTAGTGAACTGTGTCACTGTAGTGAACTGTGCCACTCTGTAGTGGACCGTGTCACTCTAGTGAACTGTGCCACTCTGTAGTGGACTGTGTCACTCTGTAGTGAACTGTGTCACTCTGTAGTGGACCGTGTCACTCTGTAGTGAACTGTGTCACTCTGTAGTGAACTGTGTCACTCTGTAGTGGACCGTGTCACTCTGTAGTGAACTGTGTCACTGTAGTGAACTGTGCCACTCTGTAGTGGACCGTGTCACTCTAGTGAACTGTGCCACTCTGTAGTGGACTGTGCCACTCTGTAGTGAACTGTGTCACTCTGTAGTGGACCGTGTCACTCTGTAGTGAACTGTGTCACTCTGTAGTGAACTGTGTCACTCTGTAGTGGACTGTGTCACTCTGTAGTGGACCGTGCCACTCTGTAGTGGACTGTGCCACTCATTAGACTATAATTAATAAATATCAGTTCCAGTGGCCTTCATTCTTTTTGAGAAATCAGAAGAAATATGAATATATTAATCTATACATTGGTTAGTCCGTTATTGAATTTTTATCGTGCTCAAATGTACTTGCACTTTGTAGGAAACGCTCTTTCGCCTTGCGCTTAGAACAGAACCACTCTGTCATGCAGTTTAATTTATCAGATAGTTCCCATAATAAATTATTAGATCTAATAGGCTTTAGTTTCATATATCCTTAGTCCTTATATATATAATATGCCAGCTTGATTACAAAGTTGCAACCGGTTCAAAAAGCCAGAGAAATACACGCGCCCATGGTGAACTTATTGATTATTCAACTAACGTTGATCTTCTACTGTAAGTAGTTAATTTTTTATCTAAATGACATTTCGTTTGTTCAAATGTTTATTTTAAAACTTTGAACTATTAAAGAATCGCCCCTTTTGACCCTGTAGAATGGCCCCTTATGACCCTGTAGAATGGCCCCTTATGACCCTGTAGAATGACCCCTTATGACCCTGTAGAATGGCCCTTATAACCCTGTAAAATCGCCCCTTATGACCCTGTAGAATGGCCCTTATAACCCTGTAAAATCGCCCCTTATGACCCTTTAAAATCGCTCCTTATGACCCTGTAGAATGGCCCTTATAACCCTGTAAAATCGCCCCTTATGACCCTGTAAAATCGCCCCTTATGACCCTGTAGAATGGCCCTTATAACCCTGTAAAATCGCCCCTTTTGACCCTGTAAAATCGCCCCTTATGACCCTGTAGAATGGCCCTTATGACCCTGCAAAATCGCCCCTTATGACCCTGTAGAATGGCCCTTATAACGCTGTAAAATCGCCCCTTATGAACCTGCAGAATCGCCTAGTTTGAACCTGTAGAATCGCGCCCTATGACCCTGTAGAATGGCCCTTATAACCCTGTAAAATCGCTCCTTATGACCCTGTAAAATCGCCCCTTATGACCCTGTAGAATGGCCCTTGTAACCCTGTAAAATCGCCCCTTATGAACCTGCAGAATCGCCTAGTTTGAACCTGTAGAATCGCGCCCTATGACCCTGTAGAATCACATTTTATGACAGCCTGCATTTCCTATTTAAGTAATCGCCCCATATCGCTAATGAAATCTGCAGTTTTCTCCACTATATAGTTCTCAAAGATTTTCTTTGAAGTTACAGTTATAGTTATAGTTCAGCAGAAATGAATGCAGCTTTTTGCGCATCGTATGAACAGGAAGGACACTGTAAACTTTTTGTTAATAAAACCAACCACCCGAATGCTTAGTCTCGGGGATTACGGATGGACTAAAATAGGAAATAGATGAAACAGGGAAGCACGAAGGGATCAAGGAGCCGTTTTTATGGAGTTCCTGGCTTGGTCGGTAGATTGGAGATTAAGCTATAGCGACCGGGGGGGCCGGGGGGGGGGTTAACCGAACACGACAAAAACGTTGTCGACTGTCGGGCCTGGACATGCCAAGTCCGCATTATTAATCCACGTACAGGGACAGCTACAGCAAGTTTCGCCGGTTTTCAGTTTTCGTGCTGTTTTTCCTGAACTGCTTCTGAAGACAAGGAAAGGAAATGCTATGGCTCATGGGGGACATTGCTGAGATGTCAAGGCTAATGGTGGACATTGCTGAGATGTCAAGGCTCATCGGGGAATTGCTGAGATGTCAAGGCTTACTGGGGAATTGCTGTGATGTCAAGGCTCATGGGGATGGGGGAATTGCTGAGATGTCAAGGCTTATCGGGGAATTGCTGTGATGTCAAGGCTCATGGGGATGGGGGAATTGCTGAGATGTCAAGGCTTACTGGGGAATTGCTGTGATGTCAAGGCTTACTGGGGAATTGCTGTGATGTCAAGGCTTATCGGGGAATTGCTGTGATGTCAAGGCTTATCGGGGAATTGCTGTGATGTTAAGGCTTATGGGGGAAAAGCTGAGATATCAATGCTTATCGGGGAATTGCTGAGATGTCAAGGCTTATGGGGGAATTGCTGAGATGTCGAGGCTCATGGGGGAATTGCTGAGATGTCAAGGCTTACTGGGGAATTGCTGAGATGTTGAGGCTCATGGGGGAATTGCTCAGATGTCAAGGCTTACTGGGGAATTGCTGAGATGTCAAGGCTTACTGGGGAATTGCTGTGATGTCAAGGCTTATCGGGGAATTGCTGTGATGTCAAGGCTTATCGGGGAATTGCTGTGATGTTAAGGCTTATGGGGGAATTGCTCAGATGTCAAGGCTTACTGGGGAATTGCTGAGATGTCAAGGCTTACTGGGGAATTGCTGAGATGTCGAGGCTCATGGGGGAATTGCTGAGATGTCAAGGCTTACTGGGGAATTGCTGAGATGTTGAGGCTCATGGGGGAATTGCTCAGATGTCAAGGCTTACTGGGGAATTGCTGAGATGTCAAGGCTTACTGGGGAATTGCTGAGATGTCGAGGCTCATGGGGGAATTGCTCAGATGTCAAGGCTTACTGGGGAATTGCTGAGATGTCAAGGCTCATGGGGGAATTGCTCAGATGTCAAGGCTTACTGGGGAATTGCTGAGATGTCAAGGCTCATGGGGTAATAGCTGAGATGTCAAGGCTCATGGGGTAAGTGCTGAGATGTCAAGGCTTACTGGGGAATTGCTGAGATGTCAAGGCTTACTGGGGAATCGCTGAGATGTTGAGGCTCATGGGGGAATTGCTCAGATGTCAAGGCTTACTGGGGAATTGCTGAGATGTCAAGGCTTACTGGGGAATTGCTGAGATGTCGAGGCTCATGGGGGAATTGCTCAGATGTCAAGGCTTACTGGGGAATTGCTGAGATGTCAAGGCTCATGGGGGAATTGCTCAGATGTCAAGGCTTACTGGGGAATTGCTGAGATGTCAAGGCTCATGGGGTAATAGCTGAGATGTCAAGGCTCATGGGGTAATTGCTGAGATGTCAAGACTTACTGGGGAATTGCTGAGATGTCAAGGCTCATGGGGGAATTGCTCAGATGTCAAGGCTTACTGGGGAATTGCTGAGATGTCAAGGCTCATGGGGTAATAGCTGAGATGTCAAGGCTCATGGGGTAATTGCTGAGATGTCAAGGCTTACTGGGGAATTGCTGAGATGTCAAGGCTTACTGGGGAATTGCTGAGATGTCAAGGCTTACTGGGGATTGCTGAGATGTCAAGGCTTACTGGGGAATTGCTGAGATGTCGAGGCTCATGGGGTAATTGCTGAGATGTCAAGGCTCATGGGGTAAGTGCTGAGATGTCAAGGCTCATGGGGTAAGTGCTGAGATGTCAAGGCTCATGGGGTAAGTGCTGAGATGTCAAGGCTCATGGGGTAAGTGCTGAAATGCTGTGGCTCATGGGGGTTACTCAGATGCTTTGAGCTCACAGAGAATGCTGAAATCTTAGGCCAGATAGCAGGCATTCAGGGCGGATGCTTCTTTTACTTTAAACATCATTTTCCAATAGTGACTGTACGAGATCAAAATCTACATGTAGTTTATTTAAAAGTTTTTATTTCTTTCTTTGTTGCCTGCCCAACGGGGGGCGCAGGTTGCTATAGTTTATGTATGTACTCGTAGTTTAGTCGACAACTTTTTAATGTAGTTTATTGAAGTTTTTTATGACTATATGGAGTTAAAATTTAGTATTTAATAATAATGCAGGGATCCAATGTAAACACAGCCTACTGCACATGTATTGTACTCGCATATGGAGCCTGAGTCCGTTAAGGGACGGAGAGATGGAGGAAAAGATCAATGCACAATCGGAGCAAACTGGGTGACAGAGGCGGTCTCGCCTCCCTGTATGTGTGTCGTTTCTGTTCTCGTTTAATCTATCTAGCTCTCGCTTTCAGGATTGCAGCTCAGCAGCTTATATCCCCTTGAGGCTTCTGGGAGATTGGATGTAGCTGCAGAGCTCTTTGAGAGGCGAACAGTTCAGAATCTTGTGCGGCTATAGATGGATAAATATAGAGGCTGCCTTGGATTTGGTTTGCAATTATTCTAATATCTGTCGTTGGCTGTTTCCGTGGTCGATTAGCAACAAGGACTTTGATAAGAATTCTTTGGCGGGCTACACTCGCCAATCGTGCTAATTTTGCTGGAGACCCAGTTTTTGTAGAAAATAAAATACATCTAGTGCTGAAAAATCAAAAGACAATATCTCAACTTCTGGACATCCGAATCTGCATATGAAGCCAGAATTTTTTGCATTTTTGCGTTGCGTTAAAATAGACTAACCATTTTAAGATGAACCATAGACGAATTGGGTCGAGATAATAGTACATTTGGGAGATATTAACTAGTGAGGTTTGGTCGCTGTACGAGATCCTTTTTATTGTTTAGCCCAGGGGTCGGCAAACTTCCGCCTGCGGGTCACGTGCGGTCTGTGAAGCCTTTCTATCCGGCCCTCGGGTCCTTTGAAACTTCACAATAGCAATCCGGCCCGCTCACGGTTTGTGTCTCTTCTCAGCTCTCTCCTCTCCTCTCCTCTCCTCTTCTCTCCTCTCCTCTACTCTCTCTTCTTTCTATTCTCTTCTCTCCTTACCTCTCCTCTCCTCTCCTCTCCTCTCCTCTCCTCTCCTCTCCTCTCTCTCTCCATTCTCTTCTCTCCTTCTCTCCTCTCCTCTCCTCTCTCTTCTTTCTCTTCTCTCCTTACCTCTCCTCTCCTCTCCTCACCTCTCCTCTCCTCTCCTCTCCTCTCCTCTCTCTTCTTTCTCTCCTCTCCTCACCTCACCTCACCTCACCTCTCCTCTCCTCTCCTCTTTTCCTCTCCTCTCCTCACCTCTCCTCACCTCTTCTCCTCTCCTCTCCTCTCCTCTCCTCTCCTCACCTCACCTCTCCTCTTCTCCTCTCCTCTCCTCACCTCTCCTCTCCTCTTCTCCTCACCTCTTCTCCTCTCCTCTCCTCTCCCCTCCTCTCCTCTCCTCTTCTCTTTCTCTTCTCCTCTCCTCTCTCTCCTTTCCTCTCAACAACAACAACAACAACAACAACAACAACAAAATACGCGGCCCCGCAAGCAAGTCAGTTAGAGCAGGGCGCGTCAGATGGCGCGCCGCAGAGCCTGGGAGCGAAAAAAGTCCGCTCCGTTGGCAGTGTCGGGCGCCCCAGCGCCGCACAGCAGGCAGTCCACGTATCGACGGGTTCGGGCCTGACCCCGCCTGAACGGGCCCTGCAAGGTGAGCAGCAGGACATCCTGAACGGGTTGGGGGCAGTAGCTCTCGACCCGGATCACGTGGCCCGCCAGTTGGAGTCGCCGTCGGCGCAGGATGGTGGACGGGCGCTGCAGCTTGGCCCGATCGTACAGGGCCTCGGTCCCGACGCTCTCGTCAGCTCGAAAGGCCGCACGGAGCAGACCTGAGTGCGCCGAGTCCAGCTGCCGCTCCAGCGTAGCCGTCAGCGTCCACGTCTCCTCTCCTCTCCTCTCCTTTCCTCTCCTCTCCTCTCCTCACCTCTCCCCTCCTCTCCTCTCATCTTTATTCCCTCTCCCTTCCTCTCTTCAGGCGTGCCGCCGTGTGCTAGATTCCCTATCTCCCTGTCTAGAAATAAAATATTGTTAACTTTATAGAAACTTTAGTTCTCCGTGGCCAGCAACTACCGTGCCTATTAAAGATCAATAACTTCCTAAATAGTTAACACAGTTCCAAGTATATACTGCTGGCCAATCAGTTAGATGGCGTCAGAGGTACGAAGTAGCTCTGTTATATGGGCAATAAATTCGTGCTTTGCTGCATAGGCCCGCATTTTTAATCAATACACTTCCACCGCCTTAGGGTTGGCTTGACTTGGCTTCATGCCGCATTACGGATGCAGGCCATTGATCACTCAGACAGAAGGACAGGCATAGGTAAGAGCTCATATATAGGGTGCTTTTCAATTGTTAAACAGCCCCTGAGCTGAGAACCAAATAAGAATAGGAATAGGAATAAGAAAGGACAAAGGAGACAAGTGAAATGAGAACCAAGGACGACGCGAAGGGGCCGCCCACCCCCCAGATTAACTACCAAATGCATATGCCGCCCTGGTGCTAAAGCCCCTGGTGCTGGCGCCCCTCCAATTGACACGGCGCCCCGCCCAAAAGCACGCAGTTAATAAAGATCCTGGCTACATCCTTCTGGCAGTAATGGTTATTGAATATCTGAGGCACCAATTTCTGGACACATTCCCTGAATTAATAACTATAGGAGCATCTCACTTCTCTGCTTCTTATTGAACTAGGTTGTTCCTATCGACCAATCCGCAGTGGAAATATTCATTCAGTCGGTCATGCATGTCCATGACTGGCCAGTGGCAATGGTGTGCTGTGGTCAAAAAATTCATTTCCCCATGGGGCAGGGGTTAGGGGAGATATATCCCATCATCAGCTGCTGCGGCGAGACTATAAGCAGCCTCGTGCGTTTTCTTCTCGATCCGCGGGAATTCCCACCCGTGCTGCCGTGTCTTCCGCATATTCATCCGGTGTTGTCTCTTGCCGGGGGTTGGCGGGACTCGGACAGCGCGTGACACAGGGCTATTGAGCATGGCCGAGAGGCTGCACCATGCGCCTATGCGGCTGGCTGTGTCAGGCGCCAAACTCATTTCCTCTCCTAGTAGGGGTGGCTGACGGTTGGAGGCACTTCTTTGGCCTGCTCTGCTGCCGCCTGTGCAGAGCTCTGCGTGTGTCTGATTTGCTGAATGACCGCTCCGCAAATGGCGAATGGGAAAATAGGGGAGATAGGGAGCGAGAGGCGACGAGCGTCTGGGGGGGGGGGGGCAGATGAGGGAGGCAGCGAGAGATGTGTCAAAGCCCTTCACAGCCTCCTGCGCGCAATCCCGGCAGCACGCCCAGTGCAATTTCATTTTCTTTCTCGACCTTCTCTTTTTCTCTCACTGTCTCTCGCTTAGAACGGTATAAAGTTACAGCAGGCCTATAGTTGGGAACAACTCCTTTACAAGCTAAAATCTGGTCTAACCAAGCAACAAGCAATATAGGCATCGGCGTGACGTCATCAATCAACAATTTCTGTAAGCAACGTCAGTTTATGTGTTGCCCATTCAATATTGCTGAAAAAAAGTTCTCCAAAGCATGCATTGTTAGCAGTTCTTATAAGGGCAACTTAATGCTAGTCTGAAAGCCCTACTTCAAAAGTCTTTGTTGCTTTGTTTGACTTAAACGGCACAAAAAATCAATTCAAGAGGGGCAACCCCTCCTGCAACCTCCTCGCTTGGCTCCTTCCTCGCTATCGTCTCGAGCTGCGGCACTGACCAAAGAGTCCAGCTAAGAGTTGCCGGAACTCACGCACTCCCAACCCTCGTGACCGCATCATCATTTCACGGGTAAAATCTGCAGAGCACGCTGTTTAAAGTGTTTAAGAAACGCACTCAGCCATGTCAGACGACTAAACACCTGAGGAGGCCTACCCGATGCATCCCGAGGAGGCCTTCCACCGGGGCATCCAGTACGAGGCCCGCTACATCGGCAGCATGGACGTGGCCAGGCCGCAGAGCCGCACAGAAATTGTTGCCGCGATGCGTCGCGTCCGATTCGAATTCAAAGCCAAGGCGGCCAAAAAGCGCAAGGTGGTCGTCGCGATCTCGTTGGACGGCGTCAGTCTGATTTTTAAACGACCGCCCAAACCCTGGCACGAGGGTGCCAGCCTGGGCGGTGGCGTCGGGCCGGGCTGCGGCCAGCTGCTCATGCACCACCCCATCTACCGGATCTTCTACGTGTCGCACGACTCGCAGGACCTGAAGATTTTCAGCTACATCGCCCGAGACAGCCATCGGAACGCGTTCAAGTGCAACGTGTTCAAAGCCGCCAAGAAGGTGCAAGCGGTGCGCATCGTGCGCACCATTGGCCAGGCCTTCGAGATCTGCCACCAGCTGTCGCTGGCATCCAAGGAGCAGCAGCAGCTATTGCAGCAGCAGCGGTCCCAGCAGGCGGATGCTGGTAAAGCTTCATCCAAATCCGAGACAGCGGCAGCATCGGGGAAGTCGCCTCGGGAGCAGTCAAAGTCGCAGCAGTCGATGGTTTCGGTGGCAACCGAGACTTCGCCGAGCTGGGAGGAGCTCCAGCATCAGCTGATCGCTGCGGCAGCCGACGGCAGCGGTGACACCAGCGAGAGCTTTGACTGCCAGACGGCGCTCTGGCGGCGGCACAGCAGGCAACTGATGCAGCAGCAGCTGGAGCACCGGGCGCAGCAGACCCAGACCGCGCTTGCCGAAGTGCAGCTGCTTCGCGACCAGCTGGCCGCGGAGTCGGCTGCCCGGACCGAGGCTCAGTCGAGAGCGCAACGGCTGCTGGACCAGAACCGCGACCTGCTGGACCACCTCAACCAGTTGGTGCATCGGACTCGGGCCCTGGAGCTGCGCCTGCATCAGCAGCAGTTGGAGCTGCAACAGCCCAGGTAATTGAGGCACTTGACCATGTGCACCAACCCACAAGGCACAGAGTGTTGTACACGCCTGATAATGGCAAAGTTGGGGTTGCTGTACACCCTCTTTGTTGAGTGTGTGTCTGCGTACGAACCCTTGTAAGTGCTCAGGTGCCAGTGGAATGGGCCTGACCATGACCCTCAGAGGTAATCTATACACTCCCTCGACATCCCCGGCCTCCCAGATGCTCCGCAGGCCAGCAGCCGCCTCACGCTTCGCTGCGAGTCCGTCCGCATCAGCAGCAGCATCCGGAGGACTCCTCTTTAGACATTGACGACAATGGCGACGTGTCGCCGGACTCCGGTCACAAGGAGATGAGCTCCGACAGTCTGTCGCAGGTGCTCAGCCTGACGCTGGAATCGGCGACCTGCCAGCAGCCGCAGCAGCAGCGAGCGGCCGCGTTGACCTCGGTGCAGCAGCGCCGGACTGTGCAGACGCCGGCGAGCCTCGACTGTCGGCGGCCGCATAGCTGGAGGTCGACGAGTGGGACAGTCGTCTCTGCGTCCGCCTCTACCTCGGCCTCGGCCGCAACTGCTGCTGCTGCTGCTGCGGCATCGTCGGCGGCGGCAATTTCCGGTCCGGCGGCGGCCTGCTGGTCGGAGCAGTTCGCCGGTGGCGACGAGCCCGTCGGAGGAGCGTCGTCGGTCGCTGCGGCGCACTTGAACCACTCGTTCGAGTGGAACGGCGAGATTGCCGCTGACTGAGTGAGCTGCCTACTGTAGAAGCCGTGCGGGAATATCGCAGCCAGAATCTTCACATTCGTCATCAGAGAAACCCCCTTAAGTGTCGCAAAAGTTCATAAAAAGTCATTTCGATTTCGTCCAATAGTAAACGGAAAAAGTGACATTTTACTTCATTTTAAGTCGGTTCCAGTCTTAAGTATAATGCTGCTTAGTTGCTGAGCAGTTGCTGAGCAGTTGCTGAGCAGTTGCTGAGCAGTTGCTAAGCAGTTGCTGAGCAGTTGCTAAGCAGTTTCTGAGCAGTTTCTGAGCAGTTTAATGCAACTCTATCAAGCTAATGTACTAACTCAAAAGCCAAGTGTTCAAAAGTCCAATTCACATTGAAAAAGGTCTGAACCAACTGTGCATTGATTTGAGCAATCTTGTAACCGCAGAGCTGGAGGGGGTATGTAAACCGGCCTTTAGCCTAGAAACCCGTTCGTGGAGTTCTGAAAGTAGCATCTGAAATGGAAATTCCTTCATTTAACTCGAAAAATGAGAAAAATTGTGAATCCCTAGAAATTGTGGAAGTTCTTATTGCACACATGGAGATAATTTTAGTCGCACAAAGAGTTACCACTTGTATTCTTTGCATAATCGGCTTGGTTTTTTTAACACCGATTAAATATGATCTGAGTACTTGAGTAGAGATTTTCTCTGATTTTTTTGTTATATATTATCAATCATTTGCTTTTGTGCTGATCTGTTTCGCTGTGTGTGTACTATACTGCAGACTGTATCAACTACTCACTGTGCACAGACTCCGCATCCATTCACGGTTATTTCTCTGAATTGTGAACTGCAGTCACTTCACCGTTTGCATGTTGTCTTAGCCTGGTAGCTGTATGTGTTGTGCCGGCAAAATAAATTGGACTTTTACTTTTTTGAGCGAGTTTTGAGTCGCTTTTGGATCATGCACGCTACTAAATGTTAGTTCTAAACAATATTTACTTTTTTTAGAGTTGAAAACACTTGGAAACTATAGTGTACACCGAAAACCAAGCAGCACCCACCCCAAACCAAGCACCCACCCGAAACCAAGCAGCACCCACCCCAAACCAAGCAGCACCCACCCCAAACCAAACACCCACCCCAAATCAAGCAGCACCCACCCCAAACCAAGCAGCACCCACCCAAACCAAGCAGCACCCACCCCAAACCAAGCAGCACCCACCCCAAACCAAGCACCCACCCCAAACCAAGCAGCCCCACCCCAAACCAAACACCCACCCCAAATCAAGCAGCACCCACCCCAAACCAAGCACCCACCCCAAACCAAGCAGCACCCACCCCAAACCAAGCACCCGCCCCAAACCAAGCAGCACCCACCATAAACCAAGCAGCACCCACCCCAAACCAAGCAGCACCCACCCCAAACCAAGCACCCACCATAAACCAAGCAGCACCCACCCCAAACCAAGCAGCACCCAGCCTAAATCAGGTGGCACTTACTCCGAGCCGTTATAAATCGATTTATAACATCCTATACACGGAATTGACACCGCAAACCTGGATAGATTCCTAATTAGGTACATGTGCAATCAAGATCGCGGTAGATTAGATATTCATTCACCTCGTGCACCAGCGGGGTCAATTAAGAAGTGCAAAAAAGATCCGGGCCTCAGCTGAGTCCTGTCAGCCACCTCCCCCCCCCAAGCCTAATTATCGCCTTGTCCCAATTCGCACTCTGCTCAGTTAAATTAGCAGTTGCACACGGCAGGGTGAAGAGCTGCGAGCGCTCGGGAATTCAAGTGGCCCCGAACGAGCGGACGAGGCAAGCTGAAGGACGCAGGAGAGAAAGAGGAGAGGGAACAGGCCGCGTGGAAAATGAGGGAATTCTCGTCACTCCCTTGTGCCTTCCCCCAATCTTCCCTGTTTTATCTGTCCCAGAGTCCCTTTGGGATTTTTGCGGAAGTCGATTTCTTTGTAGCAAACCTCCGCCCTAAAGAGCCCTGCCACGCGTGGCTCACAACAGCCCGGCCAAGCCTGTCAAAGCGATTAATGAAATAAGTGGAGTGTCGCTGATTAGATGAAGCAGAGTCTGTGCGCACCTGCTCCCGGTGCGAGCGGCCGCCCTTCCTGAAACTCCGCAACCACTTTCCTCTGACTAGGCCTATAAAACTTTCCTCTCAGTCCTCTCTTCCCGTTCCCTCTCCCTCTCCTTTACCCTCTTCATTCTCTACTTCTCTCCATTACCCTCTTCATTCGTGCACCAGCCCTCTTCATTCCCAACTTCTCTTCATTACCCTCTTCATTCCCTACTTCTCTTCATTATCCTCTTCATTCCCTACTCCTCTCCATTACCCTCTTCATTCCCTACTTCTCTCCATTACCCTCTTCATTCCCTACTCCTCTCCATTACCCTCTTCATTCCCTACTTCTCTCCATTACCCTCTTCATTCCCTACTCCTCTCCATTACCCCCTTCCATCCCCTCTCCCTTCTGCATGTACTCAACTCAGCTTTCATTCCGTTCGTGCATTGCTCCTAAAAAGCAGAACAGAGATGAAGAGTAAACAGCCCAATTTCATCCGTCACTCGTCCACGTCAAGCGGCAAGGGTTAGGGAGCGATTAATGCTGGTTAAGCTCATTTCAACCAGGCCAACCCCAAAGCTCCATTAGGCAGCCAACTAAGGGACAATGGCTACCCAACAGACTGTGTTCCTGCGGTATGGCCCTGTGGAGAATTGAACAAGCAATGAAAAGGAGAATTTTGACTGGCAGTGACTACTGCGTGGTCAGTTGCTTGGCTGCAGATTGTGCTCACATATCAGTCGCATTGGTAGAATTCTTCACCTTCAATACTGAAAAATGGACATTGGACAGCTAAAGTTAAACTGTAGTAGTGAGATAGGGAGTTATCAGTTGTCTTAGCTCTCAACCAAGGCCACAGAAAGAACAGTTTTGAATATATTCGTTCAATTTGGGAATTTGGAAGCTCGGAAAGTAAAGATATTGTCAAATAAAGTTCTCCTGTGTAGGGATAAGTGCGCGGCAATGACTGGAGTACTCACAGGTGTGCGGCAATGACTGGAGCACTCACAGGTGTGCGGCAATGACTGGAGCACTCACAGGTGTGCGGCAATGACTGGAGCACTCACAGGTGTGCGGCAATGACTGGAGCACTCACAGGTGTGCGGCAATGACTGGAGCACTCACAGGTGTGCGGCAATGACTGGAGCACTCACAGGTGTGCGGCAATGACTGGAGCACTCACAGGTGTGCGGCAATGACTGGAGCACTCACAGGTGTGCGGCAATGACTGGAGCACTCACAGGTGTGCGGCAATGACTGGAGCACTCACAGGTGTGCGGCAATGACTGGAGCACTCACAGGTGTGCGGCAATGACTGGAGCACTCACAGGTGTGCGGCAATGACTGGAGCACTCACAGGTGTGCGGCAATGACTGGAGCACTCACGGGTGTGCGGGAATGGTCTAGTCAATCGACAATATCTAGCATCGTTAAAACGCGTTAACAAACTCAGGTCATATTGATTGTGAAATCAGCTGTTTGTATGTCGAGAGCGGTGAGATTAGAAAGACAGTGGCGCAGGGTGGAGCCATGCGGGCAGTCAGTCGGGCGCATTAAACAAATTGCCTATTGCTGTCCTTCGTCAGGTCTTCTGTTATTTTTGCATCTAAGAATGGCTTCTGGGAGTGGCATCGGGAGATCTGCTGTGAGCGCTTTTAGTCGACAGAAATGTTCCTCAAAAATTGGATTGAGCCAGGGCACAGTGAGTGTACACCTTGTATGACTGTGAGAAATTAAGGGCATCCGTGGAGGTGACTGCCTTTTTTGCAATCAGATGGTCATCAAGCATGAAATGCTTTAATGCTTTCTCCTAATTTTATCCAAGAAAAATCCTGCTTCCTGATCAGATCCAGCCCTCCTCCTCCGACAAGCCCGCCCCGCATTCAGTTCCTCAGCCCATTGTGCGGCTACCACACTAAAGAATGAAAATATCAAAACTGCAGTCAACATGAATGAAGAGACATTTTTTGGAGCAAGCTTTCCCAACTGTCCGGGAGACCAAGTATTGTAGGTGGATGGCAGATAACACGGGCCACTGCCTGAGATCTGCTCCTCGAGGGCAGCGGTGACGGGAAACTAGGGGGGTAAGTGGGCTTCCAGGATGCGAAGTTACTTAAGCAGACAGTTGCAGCGAGAAGGGATAGGGGAAAGGGATGAGTCACTCGCTTTTCTGTCTGTCTGTCTGTCTGTCTTAGTGTCTTAGTGTCTTAGTGTCTGTCTGTCTGTCTGTCTGTCTGTCTGTCTGTCTGTCTGTCTGTCTGTCTGTCTGTCTGTCTGTCTGTCTGTCTGTCTGTCTGTCTGTCTGTCTGTCTGTCTGTCTGTCTGTCTGTCTGTCTGTCTGTCTGTCTGTCTGTCTGTCTGTCTATTTGTCTGTCTGTCTGTCTGTCTATTTGTCTGTCTGTCTGTCTGTCTGTCTGTCTGTCTGTCTGTCTGTCTGTCTGTCTGTCTGTCTATTTGTCTGTCTGTCTGTCTGTCTGTCTGTCTGTCTGTCTGTCTGTCTGTCTGTCTGTCTGTCTGTCTGTCTGTCTGTGTCTGTCTGTGTGTGTGTGTGTCTGTCTGTCTGTCTGTCTGTCTGTCTGTCTGTCTGTCTGTCTGTCTGTCTGTCTGTCTGTCTGTCTGTCTGTCTGTCTGTCTGTCTGTCTGTCTGTCTGTCTGTCTGTCTGTCTGTCTGTCTGTCTGTCTGTCTGTCTGTCTGTCTGTCTGTCTGTCTGTCTGTCTGTCTGTCTGACTCTTGTCACTTTGTGCCTGCGTCACCTTCAATTTCCCTGAGTTCATTGGCCTTTCACTGAGAACTTTTTCTCATTGAAGATGAAGCGATAGAATCGATCGAGGCTGTGCGGCAAAGTCAATTATTATCAGATAGCAAAGCTGTTCCTTGAGTCGAGAGATGAAACCAGCAGATGAGGCGCGGGGGGGAGGGGTGATTGAGAGACACGGAACCTGCCGCGGCCATCGAACGGAAGACCTTCAGACTCTGTTTGAACAGTGAGAGGCAGCGGCAGCTTCCCCGTTGTCAGCGAGGGGATCAGCGAGCGAAGGAGGCTGGAAGGGAGATCGATGGTCCCCGCCGTCCCCCTTGGCCTGAGCTGCAAGATTAATGACGCAGCAAGCAAGTCGGGAGTGGTGGGTTGGTGCTCAGCATCTTGCAAGCTGCATGCATTATTTACAGTGCTCAGGATGCGGTCTCTATATCTATAGGAGCTCCTATGCATAAGCGGCACCGCATACATGTCCCCCTCCCTAAGCCGGTGTCTATTATTGAGTTTTTCTCGGCGTGACTTTGAATTCATGAGAGCTCGCTTGTGTGGAGTGGCAGAAGGCGGACCTGCAGGCAAGAGGCTTTGCGATGTTTTACATGCATTTGGTTAGTTGCAATATGGGGATCTGGCAACCCGTGGCCTGTCACCTTCGATGACATCTTGTGAACTCTTACTGTGCTACTAAGTCAGGACCCTGACTTAGGGGGGGGGGCTGTAGCTTAGTGGTCTTGTGCTCTGGGCTGAGATGCTGCTAAGATGAAGATACGAGAAGAGAGTTGCGGCGTGAGATATCAAGACTTATGCCGTGATTGCTGAAACGCTGTGCCTGCTGGGGAGGCTTGCTGAGATGCCAAAGATCAATTGGAAGTTGTTGGTAGGCCAAGCCGAAGGTAGAGATAAAAAAAGAGTTAAGCGGGCCAACCCATAGGCACAGTGAAGTGTACATGCCTAACGATAAATAAAGTTAGGGCCGCTGTACACTCCTGTGTGAGTGTGTGCCTGTGCGTATGACGTACTGCGTACGTATCCGCGCGATTGTGTGCCTGCTCAGGGGAGTCGGCGGAATGGGCAGCAATGCCTCTCGCCGGTTGTGTGACAATGGTAGATTGGTTGGTATGTTGCAGAGTTGAATAACTGCTGAAATACGAGTGCTTAAAATATTTATTTGGCCTAACACAGTTATCATTATTTCCCTCTTAGTTGACGCTAAAAAATGTACTTTTCTAGTGTACTTCTGGATGTTTGTTACGCAATAATTTGGTAGTCAATCTGCTAGCAATTAACTGTCCTATACTCTATTCTGTGGACTTTCTTGAACTATAACTTACAAAGGTAGTATATACAATACTTGATCGTTAATCCGTAGGGGTTGTGACTGCTTACTGGGGATCCGGTAAGAGAGAGAGGATTAACGTTGCAAGCTTTTGTTGAAAGATTAGCGCTGTCGGATGTTAAAAGGCTCGGTCGGTAATCCCCTGTTGATGTCCTCACTTAGTTGAGTCAGACGTTTTTCTAGTTCAGAATTCGCTTTTGGGATGAAGTTTTGGTGGAATAGTCTGGGAGCAGCAGCGGAGAAAATACGCAGGATGCTTTTATTACAAACCCCCCTGAACAATCCTTCGGGTGAAACTTTGTCAGTGGATTAGAGAGATTAGCAAATAATCTACATTTTTAATGCACTGTGTCTGTACGTACTAGTACTAGTTAAGCAGTGAAAGCGTACTGGAGTCGCTGGGAGCTCTAATTTTCAAAGGCAAGCTAAGTTGCCAATGTATTTTATTTTAGTGATAGATGGTTGATAACAAATAACAAAAGTAAGCATCGGTTGAAAAGGCAAACCAATGAAAAAGTTACCAATCACCCATGCAACTAGTAAATATCATTTGTTTTGGTCATGGATGAATTCCTTCATCCATAATTTTGGTTAGAAAAAAAGTAGTGAGGTTGAGTTGCGATTGGAAGAGAGCCGACGGAGTTTATGGTAGCAGTGACGGGTCGGGGTAGGAAAGGCGGGAGTTAGGGTAAGAAAAGAAGGGGTTGGAATAGGAAGGTGGGGTTTGGGGGTAGGAAAGGAGGTGGAGGTTTGGGGGTAGGAAAGGAGGTGGGGGTTTGGGGGTAGAAAAGGAGGTGGGGGTTTGGGGTAGGAAAGGAGGTGGGGGTTTGGTGGTAGGAAAAGGAGTTGGGGGTTTGGGGGTAGGAAAGAAGGTGGGGGTTTGGGGGTAGGAAAAGAGGTGGGTTGGGGGTAGAAAGGAGGTGGGGGTTTGGGGGTAGGAAAGAAGGTGGGGGGTTTGGGGGTAGGAAAAGAGGTGGGTTGGGGGTAGAAAGGAGGTGGGGTTTGGGGTAGAAAAGGAGGTGGGGGTTTGGGTAGGAAAGAAGGTGGGGGTTTGGGGTAGGAAAAGAGGTGGGTTGGGGTAGAAAGGAGGTGGGGGTTTGGGGGCAGGAAAGGAGGTGGGGTTGGGGGTAGGAAAGGAGGTGGGGTTGGGGTAGAAAGGAGGTGGGGGTTTGGGGCAGGAAAGGAGGTGGGGTTGGGGGTAGGAAAGGAGGTGGGGTTGGGGTAAGAAAGGAGGTGGGGGTTTGGGGGTAGGAAAGGAGGTGGGGTTGGGGTAGGAAAGGAGGTGGGGGTTCGAGGTGTAGAAAAAGGGATTGCGAATCCTGCGCCAGCATTCTCATTAGGATGCAGGGGAAAATTTGAAAAACAATGCACTAAAACAGAGCAGAGAGAATTCCAGTCGAGTCCAGCTCTTATCGAATTTCGGAGTTCAGAAGGCGTCCAGGCCGATGCTGAATGTATCCGAGCGGCCCTCGATCAGG
This sequence comes from Macrostomum lignano, assembly GCA_002269645.1. NCBI lineage: Eukaryota > Metazoa > Platyhelminthes > Macrostomidae > Macrostomum > Macrostomum lignano. The sequence continues at coordinate 27,346 of NIVC01004013.1, read as the reverse complement.
TCGCTGGCCCAGCCGAGCTCGGTGATCTCGTCGCCTTGACTGGCTGAAAAAATCCGAAGTCGGCGGCTCCAAGCGATGGGCAAATTCAGCAGTCGTGCCGGGCGTTGAAAACTCAAGCCCGACGGTCCGACCAGCAGCAGCGGCTGGGTGGGTGAGACGCCAAACAGAATGTCGCAGCTTCCGCTCGCTGCCGGCAGGGCGCCGGGCGGGATGTCGAGCGTCGCCCCAGTCGCCGGGCAGGTCAGCCGACCGCCGTCGGCGCGGTCGAATTGGCACTGAAGGCATCGGTCGCGCAGCTGCCGCAGGCTCTCCGGCGAAGGCTCGCAGTCTGCAAAGTCGTCGCTGACGCCGTTCTCCATCGGGCTGGACGGAGACGACGGCAGGCGGCGCTGGCGCAGGCGCAGGCGGGCCTCGGCCTCTTCTTTAAAGTGGGCCGGCGGCAGGTCCAGCCCGATGTTGGGGAACAGCTGCATCAGGCCTTGGGATTTGAGTGAATGGGCATTTAGTTATTGAGTTTGCAGGGGGCTTTAGGCGCAGGCCGCAGGTCAAAACGGTAGTCGGCACGCAGTTAGCGAGGCCCATGCCGCTGACCCCTGAAAATGCACACGCACATGGATGCTGTACGCAAGCACAAGCATTTCTCCTTATCAGGCATGTACACCCTCTGTTGCTTGAGGGTTGGTAGCGCACGGAATCGAACCCAGGTACTTTGGCGGCAAGAGTCAGACGTGTTACCGCTGAGCTACTCTGATCCTCGCATGTGCGCTATGCATTACTATCGGATTCAGTTTGGCCAGTAGTGTACACAGCGTACTATGCGGAAATTAACACATTATCGCTTGCATTGCTACTAACTAACTAACTAACTAACTAACTAACTAACTAACTAACTAACTAACTAACTAACTAACTAACTAACTAACTAACTAACTAACTAACTAACTAACTAACTAACTAACTAACTAACTAACTAACTAACTAACTAACTAACTAACTAACTAACTAACTAACTAACTAACTAACTAGCTAACTAACTAACTAACTAACTAACTAACTAACTAACTAACTAGCTAACTAACTAACTAACTAACTAACTAACTAACTAACTAACTAACTAACTAACTAACTAACTAACTAAATAACTAACTAACTAACTGACTAACTAACTAACTAACTAAATAAATAACTAAACTAACTAACTAACTAACTAACTAACTAACTAACTAACTAACTAACTAACTAACTAACTAGCTAACTAACTAGCTAACTAACTAACTAACTAACTAACTAACTAACTAACTAACTAACTAACTAAATAACTAACTAACTAACTGACTAACTGACTAACTAACTAACTAACTGACTAACTGACTAACTAACTAACTAACTAACTAACTAACTAACTAACTAACTAACTAACTAACTAACTAACTGACTAACTGACTAACTAACCAACTAACTAACTAACTAACTAACTAACTAACTATCTAACTAACTAACTAACTAACTGACTAACTGACTAACTAACTAACTAACTAACTAACTAAATAACTAACTAACTAACTGACTAACTGACTAACTAACCAACTAACTAACTAACTAACTAACTAACTAACTAACTAACTAACTAACTAACTAACTAACTAACTAACTGACTGACTAACTAACTGACTGACTAACTAACTAACTAACTAGCTAACTAACTAACTAACTAAATAACTAACTAACTAACTAACTAACTAACTAAATAACTAACTAACTAACTAACTAACTAACTAACTAAATAACTAAACTAACGCTCACCCTGTTCCACTGCGAGAACCTCGTCATCTTGGCCGCCTTGGTTGCAGCAGCCATCGCCACCCTCTCGCTCGGCCGAGACTGGCATCCAGACTGGCTCCTGACGGCACCGCCGCACAGCGGCCAGGACCCCCGACACCAGGCGCGCCGCGTCGGCCTCCGGCTGTTGTCGAGCGCCGCCCAGAGACACGATGGCGTTCAGTCGGTCCCGCTGGCGCCACTCACGCCAGCGCTTCTTTCCAGACCCGACGTAAATCACGATTGGCGGCGGCGTCGGCAGCAGCAGCGTCTCTCCGACCTCCTCAACGTCCTCCTGCGACACCAGGTGAAACTCAGCGTTGGGCAGCGCGGCCCGAGCCTCCAGGCCCGGCAGAGCCAACGGCGCCAGCGGCCCAAGAAGCAGCAGCGGCGACGGTCCGGCAGCGTCGGCTCTCCCCAGCGCCACCCGGATGTAGGCCGGCGGGCTGCGGCCCGTCAGCATCGCCAGCTGGTCCGCTCGGGCCGCGCTGGGCACCCGGCCACGGGTGTGTGGCGCCCTCGCGGCCACCGGCGGATGAATTTTCACGGCCTCCCAGGCGCCCAGCCGCCCGTCGGCCGTGGTGTTCTCGACTCGCAGGATGTCGCCGGCGTGGACATCCAGGCCGTCGCAGGTGGGCGGCAGGTCGAACCGGGCGCACACGTGAAACAGGTCGCCTGGCGTCTCGCCGGTGTTCAGCCGGGCGAAGCCGACGGGATCGGCGGCCACCGCGGCCTGGACGGTCGGCCCGCCGGACATCAGCGCCAGCATCGCGGCTTCCTTGGTGGCCGACGGACCGTCAAGCCAAACGCCGCCGGCTTCCAACAGGCGGTCCCCGGTTCGAATCCCGGCGTTGTAAGCCGGCCGGCCGGGCGTGGCGTCATCTACAAACACACCGGACGCGTTACCGCCGGCCAGTCGCATGCCGAAGCCGCCGTCCGGGTCTGGCCGCAGTTGGACGTTTCTGATGGCTCCTGCCGCGGTACTGTAGCGGGCGAGGTCGATCCGCAGCTCTCGCGCCTCGCTGAGATGCCGCGCCAGCCGCTCCGGTGAAGCGACTGCCGACGCCGAGACACCGTCGAAGCCGCCAATGCGCACCGGCGGGAGCGTCGATGCTCCGAACGATTTGGCGCGGCGTCGCTGATGCACGACGGTGAAAGTCGCCTGCGCTTCAGCGGCCAGCGTCCGCGTGGACGCCACTGCTGCCCGCGGCTGGCGCCTCTCGATGCTCAACAGGGCTGTCGGCGGCGAGCGGAGCAGCTTCTCGATCAGCAGCTCGTCCGGACGGCGTCGGCGACGCTGCTGGTCGATGCGCACCGCCGGGATGCTAACGCCGTTGCAGCCCAGCACCCGGTCCAGCGGCTGCAGGCGGCCTTCGGCAGGGCCGCCCTCCAGCACGTGGCTCACGACGGCCACTACGCTGGATGAGTCGACTGCGGTTTCGTCTGGAACTGCGGCCACCTCAAAGCCGTAACCGTAGCCGGGCTGCCGGGTGACCGCGACCTCCATCTGGCACTGTTCATGGAGGAATGGAATAATTTGTAAGGACAACTGAATCGGGGAAAACCGGCTGAGTCCGGTGTCCTCTTGCTCTGCAGTGCCCCGTTTCCTGTCCCTTGGCTAGGGTATTTTGAGCTGGGTAGACTCACCCGTAGCGAAATTAGCTGCCCAAATTTTTCGCTCCAATTTCTCTTTGCGCCCGCGCACTCGGGTCATGTCGTTGGTGGGTGGCCTGTGGGCAGTCTTTGCATCCGTCCATGCACCTGATTCCGCTGTTGGTCCTCGGTGTCCCCATCAGTAGTTGAGCTTTGAGCTCTGCTAGGGCAAGTCTCCTAAGCCCCAATCCTGGCGACCCGGGCCATACGCCCTGGTGGAATCGCCCTAAATGATTCCGCGGTAGAGCCCTTCCCTGGGCTGATCCGAGGCGAGCCTAGCTCTCCACCCCGTTTAACAACAACAAGGACAACTGATGTAGAAGGACGCTGCACTAGATTTTCTTAGAAAAACTCAAACAATGGGTCAGTTTTACCAGCCCGAACTTTCTATCGTTCACAATTCTTCATTCTGTTAGTGCATTTGCAAATCCCTGTTTCACATGCATAATGCTCTACTCGTTGAACTACTAACTATCACAAGACTATAAAATAAGAGATCTTACTCGCAACTTACCGTCTTCATCGCTTGAACTCTTCGCGGCCAGCTGTTGTGCTGGTAGCTCTGCGTTCTTACAGTAAGGCTGCTTGTCTCTTTGCGTCTCTCACTGCCTCTCTCTTTCCGTGTGACTCGCCAAGCCCTTGAATCGATCCCAATTCCCCAATAGCAGCACGCCTAAACCCGCGCCACCCTAATCAATCAATCAGTCTGCTCTTTAGCTACAAAACTGCCAACGTACTCAGCAGTATTGCAGCTTTTTAGCAGGCGCATTAAGTCTTTCTTGTACGTTGAATAAAATAACCTACTATTGTAGTTCTTACACCAGCATTGGATGAGGTCTGCACAGGATGCGCCTATATAGCTATCTATGTGCGAGAGCGTATAATGAATGCAAATTTTGCCCAGCAGACATTTGATCTGAGTGCACAATTTATTGCATTTGGTTCGCGAATCTTCTGATTAGTAACAATTTGCATTGCACAGGCTATCTACATGTATAGGGAGGCTTCTAGGGCAGAAAAGGGCGTTGACTGCAAGACAGAATTCGAAGTTGTAGGAGTGAGAATTTATTTGATTAGCACTGAGAATGATCCAACCACGCGACCTAAGCTACAAGCGTAGATCTGGCACCCAATTTTGCTTAAATGGTTCAATGCCTTCTAATGATGTACGAACAAAATCTGCCTGTAATTACGAATTTTAATCACAAATTAGCTTTCATAATTCCTCTCCGGTCCACAGCCACCCCCTCCTCTCACCGCCAGCAACCCCTCCTCTCACTCCCCGGTCACTCCCCGGCCACCCCTCCACTCACTCCCCGGCCACCCCTCCACTCACTCCCCGGCCACCCCTCCACTCACTCCCCGGCCACCCCTCCACTCACTCCCCGGCCACCCCTCCACTCACTTCCCGGCCACCCCTCCACTCACTTCCCGGCCACCCCTCCACTCACTTCCCGGCCACCCCTCCACTCACTCCCCGGCCACCCCTCCTCTCACTCCCCGGCCACCCCTCCACTCACTTCCCGGCCACCACTCCACTCACTTCCCGGCCACCCCTCCACTCACTTCCCGGCCACCCTTCCACTCACTCCCCGGCCACCCCTCCACTCACTCCCCGGCCACCCCTCCACTCACTTCCCGGCCACCCCTCCTCTCACTTCCCGGCCACCCCTCCTCTCACTCCCGGCCACCCCTCCTCTCACTCCCGGCCACCCCTCCTCTCACTCTTCTCAAACTCCTAGTCACATCCAACCCGCCTCATTTAAAGATGAAGGTAAAGATGAGTAGTTTTATTCGCAGTTCTATAGATCAATCGATTTAACGGTATTATAGAAATCAATAAGTGAAATTTAATTTATATTTGAGTCATACTTTATACTTTGTTCTTTACCTTCCTTCATGGAATAATAATCAGTAAATTTTATGCCGATATGAATGAAGCAAACGAACCACTTCAGATCGTACTTTAGAGCGTAGCAGGATTACAGGTTTGCTTAGCTCACTACTTTGCTGCTGCAAGTGAAATAAGTAGTCAGTAACGAAAATAAGCAGTTTTTTAAGTAAAGTGCAGAAAAATATTCGTTGCCATTGTCAGCGATTCTGCTTGCGAAACTTTGCACGTCGGTTTTTGAACCAAACCTGAAAGGAAGTAAATAGTGCTGATTCTATTGGTCTCTTTCAGTTGTGGTGTTGGTGTCTATCTGGTAAATTGGGGTTCTAATGGATATGGTGGCACCACAAACCATCAGGTTAGGGTTGGCGACACAAACCATCAGGGTTGGCGACACAAACCATCAGGTTAGGGTTGGCGACACAAACCATCAGGGTTGGCGACACAAACCATCAGGTTAGGGTTGGCGCCACAAACCATCAGGGTTGGCGCCACAAACCATCAGGTTAGGGTTGGCGCCACAAGCCATCAGGTTGGTGCTAGGCAGTGGCGCCACAAGCCATCAGGTTGGTGCTAGGCAGTGGCGCCACAAGCCATCAGGTTGGTGCTAGGCAGTGGCACCACAAGCCATCAGGTTGGTGCTAGGCAGTGGCGCCACAAGCCATCAGGTTGGTGCTAGGCAGTGGCACCACAAGCCATCAGGTTGGTGCTAGGCAGTGGCGCCACAAGCCATCAGGTTGGTGCTAGGCAGTGGCACCACAAGCCATCAGGTTGGTGCTAGGCAGTGGCGCCACAAGCCAGAAGCAGGTCGCAATTACTGTAAACATGCACTCGCCTCAACCCGTTCCTCTCGCAGCTGAATCCTGGCCGCCAGCTGCTCCCTGATGGTCACATCCGGGTAGTGGGTCAGCGCGAACAGTCGCTCCAGCTCCTCCAATTGGCGCTCACTAAATATGGTTCGATTACGTCGTCTTCGCCCGAAGCTCCGACGGTTCTGCTCTTCCATGACCTGCCGCGGCTCCGCTACTGAAAAAGATGGAGGCTGCTGCGGAGGCTGCGTCGGCAAGATGAAAGAGCAGCGACAATCGTGATAAGCGGCAAATGCGGGCGCAATAAGTTGTTGCTGCTGCAGAAGCTGAACAAAATTATTGCCTGTTGAACAACGTTTGGTAAATTAGCAGGTGATGTAGCTAAATCCCAACAGGTGCCGGCTTTGACCCTACAAGATCCTAGTTTAACAGGACGCATACACACACTGGCGGTAAGTAAAAGTTTCCTGATCAACAGGTGGTATGACTAAATTTAACAAGAATTGTATACGTAGTTTGTAGGTTGTATACGTAGGCTCCAACAGATTATGAGCCGCACACAACTCACACAGGTGCGCGCTTGTTTGATTCCGTAGTAGAGCCCGATAATTGCTGACATCTGCAGCTCCGGCAGCTCCAAGTTCGCTCGACACCGGAGTGTGCAGTATGCTGTCAATGGTGAAACTCACTGTTGAGTTGCTTCCAGCTTGGCTCATTCTAGATCGAGTGTGTCAGCCCCACGGTTGAAATCAGAGAGCGTCCCCGCACACCGGGTTTAAATAGACACAAGATCCTCTCTGGAGCGGCCTGCAATCCGATGAGCTTAGAAACCGATGGAGTGATGATGCGATGATGAAAGTTTACTTTTCGCCCAGGCATGTTCCGCGCCCAGCCTCCTTGCGAAGGGAACCGCGCCAGATGGAGGCTCTTCGAGTGTGTGCGGAAAAATCTCAGAAGCCCAAATCCGATCCCTGAGACTCGAACGTTTTCAAGGTCTGCCGAAGACAAATACCATAAGACTCTTCTCAGCTTTGATTTTCATTAATTCCCCACCTCCAAAGCTGATTGCCACGGGAAGTCTCCCCGTACTGTCGGAATTCCCCGAATGGTGGCGAAAGAAGAGCCCCACACGAAATTAGCTGCTGAAATTCAATACTGCGGTGGCATTTCGGGGATTTTGTTCGGGGATTGTTTTTCGGGGATGGGGAATCAAGCCAGTTTGCTTTTTGCTCAGTAAAACTATGCATAGACAGAGAAAATTTGAAAATATAGGCACTTTCTCGAATCAGGGTTTCATACTCGTAGCTCAGAGCCTCATAGCTCAGAGCCTCATAGCTCAGAGTCTCATAGCTCAGAGTCTCATAGCCCAGAATCCCGTAGCTCAGAGTTTCATAGCTCAGAGTCTCATGGTACGTAGGACCTCTTGAATCCACATACCTGGAGAACTGACAAAAACTACTGAAATATTTTTTCCAAGGACCACACTAGATCCAAGGATATAATACTAGTGATCCTTGTATTTATCTATAAAAAATATCTATCCATCTATCTATCTATCTATCTATCTATCTATCTATCTATCTATCTATCTATCTATCTATCTATTTTTAGATTGATTTTGTGTGATCTTGTGTGCGTGCTTTCAGCTTGATTGGCTGCGGCAAGCAAGCTCGAAAGAGCTCGCTTCGCTCGCTCTTTCTCGCTATCTACCATCTATAGCCAGGACCTGCACCGGAGCGGTTACGAAAATTAGATATCTCGGTAGTTGCACGTACTCTTTTGCACTACTTGAGTAGTCTGATTTTCGTTCGGCATGGCTGGTTCCAGCAGGTAGTTCCTCTGGATAAAAGCGCTTACCGCGCCCATTGGCTTTCCAGCTGCCTTAATCGTTTCCGGTGATCTTGTGTGCGTGCTTTCAGCTTGATTGGCTGCGGCAAGCAAGCTCGAAAGAGCTCGCTTCGCTCGCTCTTTCTCACTATCTATCTATCTATCTATCTATCTATCTATCTATCTATCTATCTATCTATCTATCTATGTATCTATCTATCTATCTATTTATCTATCTATCTATCTATTTATCTATCTATCTATCTATCTGTCTATCAGACATGCACACTTTCCAGAGCTGTCTCGAAATTAGACGAATTTTTTCTTCCTAGAAAACTGTATATCCAATATTAATTTTTGTTGTCTCGACCAGCCAGACGTTTGTCAATTCCCACACTCTAAATTTACTTTGTAGAACTGATCAGAATACTGCAGCTGGCACCCATGAAGCTATATCCATATTTGTAGAGAAATTCGTGCAATTTCTGCTAGAGACATTTTCCCTATCTAAACTTAAGTCGAGTTCCATTGTTTGAACGAAATTCAGATCCGGTTGCAAAACTCAAAAAGGAAATCTACAAGCTACATGTGCCAGCTACTTTATTTGTTGAAGTTTGCATCCGGCATTGGGTTGGTGTGACCTGCCAACATTTATCATGGTAACTGCAAACTCTGATATTTACCACCGATCCAGCGCTACTGGGCAAACAGGTAGATAGATGAGTGGATAGATAGATAGATAGATAGATAGATAGATAGATAGATAGATAGATAGATAGATAGATAGATAGATAGATAGATAGATAGATAGATAGATAGATAGATAGATAGATAGATAGATAGATAGATAGATAGATAGATAGATAGATAGATAGATAGATAGATAGATAGATAGATAGATAGATAGATAGATAGATAGATAGATAGATAGATAGATAGATAGATAGATAGATAGATAGATAGATAGATAGATAGATAGATAGATAGATAGATAGATAGATAGATAGATAGATAGATAGATAGATAGATAGATAGATAGATAGATAGATAGATAAATAGATAGATAACGTCGGTTGAGCGAGTATAGCGTCCTACTACTTTAGGTGCCATGGTAGATAGCCGTTGGAAAATAGAAGAGGAAGTTTCTGACAAAAAGTATATTATATTTCAGGGATGCGGAACGTAACGAATCAGTTTTCAAACCATGCCCGCCATCAGTTTTATAGTTGCAGCTAAGTTGTTGTTTATTTTTTCGATTAATATCTACCATCATAAACGGATCTCTTAAAAATTGAGAGTTGTAGCTAATCCTAACTGTACTTTGTTTCTGTCATCTCATGGTTAAAACAAAAAGTTTTTGACTTAGACAACCAGCAGTAGTTTGATGCTTTTCAGCGAGTAGCTTCCATCAGCGCCATTCCAATAGCATCTTCCAAGAGAGGAAGATCGAGTAGCAAAGTAGATTCCGTTTGGGTTGCAATGCGAGCAGGATTTGAACCACCAACCACCATTGCCTCCCGAAGAAGAGCAGAATACAGAACTATGCTGATCATTGTCTCTGTCCATTGTGGAAAACTGCATCCCCTTGTGATAAAATAGAGAGTCAGATGTCGTGTTGGAGCTGCCGGACAGATACTTGTCGAAGGTCATCGTGTAGTTAGTGCTGGCGTTTCCCACGGAGAAGCCGGAGTACTCGCAGACGTACAACACATTCGACCAGGTGACAGCTTCCACTCTCAGGCGCCTGGGCGTGTTTCCAGTCAGTTCGTGGATTTTTCGCAGACCTGAATGACAATTGGCAAACACAGTAATTCACTCAGTTAAAATCTTAGATAGTTAGCATTCTGCAGAACTGCTCACCCATCCAACCGTCGACCTCGTTGCCGAATCCGTTTTCGTACTCGGACCAGCTCCTGGCGAAGCTCAGACTGGCGCCAGTTCGAATCAGCATGACTCCATCCGGTAGATCTGTCACCGGTTTCATGAGCCCAATATTTACTAATAAGCAATAAGTATAAATGTAAGAAAGTATTTTCTGGTATAATGATCTATCATTACCTTTCCAGCGGATTCGATACACGAGGCTTCCAGGAGCAGTCGCGGCAAAGTCCGCATTCCTGGCAGCAGAGAAAAGGCAGAGCCGCGAGCCCGATACGAAAGCAGTGGCAGAGCAGGCGCTGCGTCCGGCTGCAGCGCACTGAATGGCGCAGTGCGTATCGCTGCGGCCTGGTGCCGATGTCAGCGCAGCCGTGGCGTCCAACGGCTCAGCGGGCTCGGTAGAAAACTCTACGACAATCGGTATTAAAGTCTATATAAGTTGATGAGTCGTTGTTACAAGTACCGTACCGCATCATAACATACCAGTCGTAACAGTAATGGAGTTTAGCTCTCACCTTGACTCTCTAAGGCTGATACAGTGGTAGCACACGCTAGAAGCGACCAGAAGGCAACGATTTGGAGTTTTTTCATCTGGCGATTGCAGTGCACGAGAAACAGTGTTGCTTCAATTGGAGTTTCCAAGTCAATTTGATAAGCAATGGGAAGCTGGTACCGGAGCAGCAAGTAGTTAAATAGTAATCTGACAGTCTTTTATTGCCTGATAAATACTGCGGTTGCTTAGGCAACCGGATTTTCTCCCCTCCAACCCACTGTTCCTCTCACTCACTCACTATTTCTGCATTGGGATGGCTCTACCCTCAGTTTTCTACTTTAAGTAGCAAGTTGAGGTCGTGCCATTAACTAGTTTCTTGATCTGCATAAACTTTCTTTCTGTTTTTATCAAGGATGTATCTGAAAAATATTGTTTTTTATCGGATAGGCTTTGCGCCCCAGTTTAAAAGATTACGCAAAAGATGTAAATTACCGGAAAGCATAAGCCATCATAAATTTTCCACAGAAACCCAGCCTTGACTTTTCGATGTCGGTTATAAACTAGGGCTTTAAGTTAGCCAAATCGATAGTTTGCTGACAGACCTGCAAGCAGTACAGTCCGGCAAGTGTGTTTATAAATACGAACTGCAAGGGCGCAATGATAAAAGGACGGCAGGCATCCATCTCGCTGCTCAGCCAAACTACGCGCCTTACTCCGCAGCCCGCGAATTCCAGCACTCATTCGCCCCCTCCCAGGGGAGCAGAGCCTCGGGCACTCACGCTGGTTCTTTCCCGCGCCATTTTTTTTACGTTCGTCCATCTTTCCTTCCTGCGTTCTTTCGTTTCTATTTCCCATTTTCAGCGCTATCTCCCTCTCCACTAGGATCGCGTATTCCTAATTCCCTTTTTTCTTCTCCCGCACTCACTTTGCGTCCCGTGGAGGGCGGGGCAATATTGGCCGCATGTTCGGCACCACCTTGGCCAAAGGCTTCCGCCCGCTGCTCACACCCGGCGTGCCTGCTCGGGCCTCTCCGGCTGATTTATCTCACTATGGACCCAGTATATAGCCCCATAATTCCTCTCACCACATTCTCCCTTCCCGGTTGCCTCCCGCTCTTTCTAGGCACTTAGTCCCGGTACAATTAAGCCTTCTCTCCCGCTATCGGCTTATCTTCAACTCAACCTCCTCCTCTTAACTACCCTCGTTTTTTTTCTTCCGCAAAGCAGCGCGGCAAAGCAGCTGCACGGGCCTCTCCTTGGGCCCCGCATATTTCAGTTACCCGACGCACGTCAATAAGGCCGGGCACTTGCACGCAAAGAGCTCGCACAAGTGCATGGTAATCAGTTAGTAATCGGCACTTTGCTGCGCTCGTTTGTCTGTCTCCGAGTGTCTCTAATTAGGGCTGATTTCGAATCGCTCGTCGCAGGTTTATAGGTCTATTGCATTTATTCAGATTCATTTGTTTTCCACTCACGCAAGTCGTGCAATTTTGCAGACTAAAAAGAAGCTTATCCATTTGTCAACAAGGAAACTCAAGTCACGAAAACTAATAATCCACCTATACTATATTGCGCTAAAGTGCTGGAAGTTACAATTTTTTGTCAAGGCATTACTTCCGAGCAATAGATGCAGTGCTGAGTTTAATATCTATTGGCGATTGAGCAGATGACTGGGGAGGGACAATCAATGTGTCACAGAATTCGCTTTTCTGTAATCCGCCATAGAATACGGTTCGTAACTTCTGAGGACTGATAGCGGGCTGAGCTACGAGCTATAATAAATAATCTCAACAGACGGCTTTGGTTTTCTATATAGTACGAGTACTGTAATGACTTAGAAGTAAGTCTTGACGTTTAGTCCAAAGCTCTGCCTGGGAGGGGGGGTTTCACAAACTCGAAATTTCACAACGTCGAAAGCACCCTCCTTCATAAGGTCGAAATTTCATAAGGTAGAAATTTCACAACATCGAAAACTTTAGCAAGAGACTTCATAAGGTCGAAATTTCACAAGGTCGAAAACTCAAATAGCAGCCACTTTCACAAGTTTGAGTTTCGATGTTATGAAATTTCAACCTTGTGAAATTTCGACCTTATGAAAGTGGCTGCTTTTCGAGTTTTCGATGTTGTGAAATTTCGACCTTGGGAAATTTCGACCTTATGAGGTATTCTGCTAGAGTTTTCGATGTTGTGAAATTTCGACCTCGTAAAATTTCGACCTTATGAAGTCTCTTGCTAAAGTTTTCGATGTTGTGAAATTTCGACCTTGTGAAGTTTCGACCTTGTGAAAGCACCCCCCTGGGAGCGGATCCCGTGAGCAGGCAGGCAGTCAGTAAAAACGTGGAGAGACCGAGGGGGTCGTGTTTGCCGTTATATTTCTGGGCTCTGGGGCCCGAACCGTATAGGCGTGCTGTGGTACGAACACGTACAGGGGATGCGTAGCATGAAGCAATGGAGAGCGTGCAGTAGGGGTGACACGGGTGAGTCAGTGAGGGGAACAATCGGTGCTGCTTAGTCAGTGGGAGAACGCATACTGGCCCTGCTGCGGAGGGTCCGCAGCCCAGGCCAGGACATCTCCCCCCTCAGGCTGGTGCTCAGCCGAGTCGAAGTCGGTCAGGAGGTACCCTGGCTCGCTCGGGGTACCGCCGGGCCGGCGAGCCCGCCGCAGGCTTCACAATGCCATCGCCAGGCCCGGGGCCGGGCGCCAGGTTTCCGTCGGAAGAGCCGTCCTGGTGGGCCGCTGGCAGGTCGCCGGTCTCGGCAAACGTCCTGGTCGGTCTTGGCGACTGCTGGAGCGCTGCCTCCTGCTGCCGGTGACGGTTGCTGACGAGCGATGGCGTCAGCAGGTCCAGCCGAGATCGGAGTCGTAGAGCAGTAGAGCAGCTGGCTGGGAGCTGCGCCTGTGGCCGAATGCAGCGTGTTGCGATAGGCGAGTAGGAGCTGCTGCAGAGCTCTCTGACAGTCCCGATTTCTTTAGGTGCTGCTTCAGCACCTTGACGAACCGTTCGGCTTGCCCGTTGGTCGCAGGATGAAACGGAGCTGAAGTCACATGCTCGATGCCGTTGAGACGCAGGAACTCGCTGAATTCGGATGACGTGAACTGAGCTCCGTTGTCAGACACCGGAGTCCGAGGTAGACCCTGGCGCGCGAAGATCTCGCGAAGGCAGTTGATGGTCGCGCCTGACGTCGTGCTGGTCAGCTGCTTTACCTCCGGCCACTTACTGTGCGCGTCGATAAGCACCAGGAAGGTGCGGCCGTCGACAGGGCCAGCGAAGTCGATGTGTAGCCGGGACCACGGCTCCGATGGGAAGGGCCACGGGTGCACAGGCGCCTTGGGCGGATCGGCCTGGTTGAGCCGGCAGGTTTCGCACGCCTTGACGGAGTCCTCCACGTCCTTGTCCAGGCCGGGCCACCACACGTAGCTGCGAGCGAGCGCCCGCATGCGGCTGGCTTCAGGGTGGGCCTGGTGCAGTTCGCTGAGGACCTTCGAGCGGAGGGCGGACGGAACGATGACTCTGGACCCCCAAAGCAGGCAGCCCTGCTCGATGTTCAGCTCGTGCTGTCGGCCAGAGAACGCTTTGAGGCCCCCTGCAGCTGGGATCCGGGCGCCCGACTGCAGACACAGCAGCACTCTGCCGAGCTGCGCGTCCGTCCGCGTCCTCTGCGAAATCACCTTTCGCAGAGGCGGCCCATCTGCTGATCTCCTGCCCCGCCCTGACATCACACCGCTGCCGCCTCTGGGGGCCAAGCCCGGAGCCCGCGGCAGTTTTCGAGAACTGCGTCGCGGTGTTGAACTTCCTCGGGAAGGCGGGCGCCATCTGACGCCCGGTGCCATGGGCCCTGGCCCGAGCACGCCCGAAGAAGAAGAAGAAGAAGAAATCACCTTTGCCGTCAGGGCCGAACCGACATCTTCGTCGATGAGGAGGCAGTTCACAGCTGGCTCCTCGATGAACTGGGTGCCGAGCGGAAGGCGAGAGAGCGAGTCGCAGTTGCCGTGCCGCGCCGTTCGTCTGAACTCCAGGCTGTAGTCGTAGCTGGAGAGCCGGATGGCCCAGCGCTGCATGCGAGCTGCGGCGTGTGCCGGGATGGCCTTGCGCTCACCAAGCAGTCCAAGTAGGTGCTGGTGGTCCGTCACGATGACAAAGTGCCTCCCGTACAGGAACTGGTGGAACCGGTGCAGGCCGAACATGATGGCGAGCGCCTCTTCGTCCAGCTGCGCATAGTTGCGCTGAGCGGGGTCAGGCTGCGACTCGCGAAGGCAATCGCCTGCCTCTGGCCGCCGATCTTGTGCGACAGGACCACCCCCAGACCGAATCGCGAGGCGTCGCACTCCAGGTACAGTGACAAGTCTGGGTTGTAGTGCACGAGAGCGCCCGAGGACAGCAGCAGTTGCTTGGACTGCTCGAATGCTCGCTGCTGCGCGTCACCCCAGAACCACTTGGTGTTCTTGGTCAGCAGCTGGTTCAGCAGCTGGCGCCACTACCGCAGACAGGTGCGGCATGAACTTCGAGTAGTGGGTCAGCATGCCGAGGAAGGCGCGCAGCTGGCTAACGTCTTTTGGTGCCGGCGCGTTCTGCACCGCTGCGACCTTGTCTGGCAGAGGCTTCAGGCCATGCGCGTCGATTTGATGACCGAGGTAATCGACGGAGTGTTGACTGAGGTACTCGACGGAGTCTTGAAAGAACAGGCACTTGGACCTGTTCAGTCGAAGGCCGGCTTCCTGGAGACGCTGCAGCACGCTGGTCAGGTTCTGTCTGTGCTGCACCTGAGTCTTGCCCGTGATGAGAATGTCGTCCACGAACAGGTGGACGCCGTCGTGGTCACCCAACAGCGTCTCCAGTGTGCGCTGAAAGATGGCGCTGGCTGATTTGATGCGGAAGGGCAGTCTGTTGAGCTGAAACAGACCTCGCGGCGTGTTGATGACCAATACCAATTAGGCCCGGCTCTCCTCGGACAGCGGCAGCTGTAGAAATGCGTTGGACAAGTCGAGCTTTGTCCACTTGCAGCCTCCGCCGAGCTTGGCGAAGATGTCCTCGATCTCGCCGTTCGCCTTCACTACCGGGACAATGGGAGCCGCCCAGTCTGAGTGCTTGATGGGCGTGATGATGCCTTGGGTCTTAAGTCGTCTCAGCTCCTCGTTCACCCGCTCCCTCAGAGCGTACGGGACCGGCCTGGCCTTGAAAAACCGCGGTGTGGCTGCTGCGTTAGGTCAGTGGTGTCAGAGCTGGTGCTGACTGAGTTGACCTGAGCCATGATTGCGTGACAGTCCAGTTTTAGTCGAGCCATCCAGTCTCGTCCTAGGAGAGGGACACTGCCCTGGGAGACCACGAGCAGCGGGAGGATTGCCTTCTGGCCATTGTGACTGACAGCGACTCTGGCTTCACCTAGCGGCTTGAACTGCTCGTTGGTGTATGTGCGTAACACCATCGCCGTTGGCTGTAGACGCAGTCCTGGGAGCCGCTCATCCGCCATTTTCTTTGGGATCAGCGTGACGGCTGATCCAGTGTCCAGCTCGAACGGGCAGTCGCGACCGTCCACCTCCAAAGTGACCGTCAAGGATCGGGACGATCGAGATCCGACGTAGAGGATCGAGCCCTGGCTGTCACTGTCCTGGTCCGACGCAGCTGCAGCGGAGTCCAGTTGCTTGACCCTGGCTGACCTGCAAACATTCTGGATGTGGCCTGTCTTCTCGCAGGCGTGGCACTTGGCATCGCGGAATTTGCAGCTTTGTCGATCGTGACGGCCACCGCAGCTGGCGCACGGCTGCTGCTGGTGTGGGTGCGGCGACGCTAAGCAGCGAGTCAGGAGCTGCGGCCTCTCGTGCTTACGCGTCTGTCCGCTGCCAACATCCTTGCTGATCGCTGCGGCGGTCTCCAGTGTTCTGGGCGCGATCTCGCTCGCGTAGCGCTGCGCTGCCTCCATCGATGACACCGTCGCGACCATCAGGGCGTAAGTCAGCTTTGAGATTTCCAGCAGCTTTGAGCGGATGGCATCGTTCCTGAGACCGAAGACGGCCTGGTCTCGCAGTCTCTCCTCCAGCGCCGTGCCGAAGTTGCAGTGCAGAGTGGCTGCCTTCAGCCCTGCCAGGAAGGTGGCGAAGTCCTCTCCCGGCAATTGCATTCTCTGCTGGAACTTGAAGCATGCGGCGATCTCGGATGGCGCGGGAGCGTAATGGTCTTGCAGAATTTTCTTTAGGCCGTCGTATGACCTTTCTGAAACCTTGTCCGGCTGACATAGGTTGCGAAGCACCGTGTAGGCGGTTTCTCCTATGGCAGTGCAAAGTGTGGCCACTTTGGTGGGCTCCTCAGTGACTTTAGCGCATACGAAGTATTGTTCGAGTCTCTCAATGTAAACTTCGAAGTCGGAGTCCCTTGATAACTCCGGAATGCGGCTAAAGGCTGAGCTCGTCGCCAGGACAAGTACGTTCTGTTAAAGTGCTTCAAAATGAACTTTGTCAGATAGCATCCTTGTCTACATTGTCTAGCAGCCTTGACTTTGTCACATTGGGGCTTGTGCACGAAAAGTTAGCCAACGGTTGTGAGATTCACAATCATGAGGGCATGCCTGACGATTGGAAAGTCAGTGCCGCTGTACACCCTGTGTGAGCGAGTGTATGAGTGCGTGCCTGCGGTACAACAACAACAACAACAAAGTACTTTACCTGCCAGCCATGCAGTGGCCAGATAGGGGGAGAAGTCAGCGAGTGCGTCTCTGGGCCATAGCCCTCAGAAAGTCACACCCCCCAGCTTGGTCCGGGGCGCCAGCATCCGTCGAAAGCCTGTCAGGACATCTCGCCGTTCGCCCTTGGCCTCGCCTACGCGGTCCCTGCAGCTTGAGCAGCAGCACCTCGTGCAGCGGCTCAAGGCGGCGAGCCTCCGACCTGATTACGTGGCTAGCCAGTCGAAGTCGCCGCCCGAGCAGCAGGTCAGAAGGCCGCTTCAGGCGTGCCCTCGTGTAGAGCGCGGCGTTGGTCTCGCTGCCTGGACCGTTGCGCACTCCTAACGCCGCACGCAGCATGGCCGCATACGCAGCGTCCAGCTGCCTCTCCAAAGCGTCCGTCAAGGTCCAGGTCTCGGCGTTGTACAACGAGACAGTCTCAACGACTGCTTGAAACAGCCCGACTGCGGTACAGTATTGGCGCATTTTCATGTGCTTAGGAGTCAGCGGAATGGGCAGAGTTGCCGTCAGCGCTAGTTGTGGAACGATGTCATGCAAATATCAATTTCAACCCCATAGTGGGGTCTCGTCTCCCGGAATCGGTATACGGTATTATTCTTGACATTCGACTGACCGCATGTGTGCAAAATCTCTAGCCTAATTACTACTTCAAATGTCGTTACCACATGCAGTGCAGTTTGCAAATGTGATTTATGTTAAGAGTATGTTTCAAAACCGTCTTACGAAAGCAGCCATGAGCAAGTTGATTTAACCATGCGTGACTATTGCATGACTGGCTATTTCTGTTCTGCTGGGCTAGACAAAATTACATGGTCTAAGCATGGAATAACTCAAGATATATTTAATATAAAAAACAAAAAACTTCTTAGCCAGCAGAGATAGGCAGGATTATAATTTTCTACAAATCCTCAGGTTTAATCACTTTCAATGATAGCTGAGACGGTATTTGATAGCAGTAACGCTGGTGCCTATTGTCTAAATATACCACTTATTTACATCGTGCACAAGGAAAGGCACTCCGAGTGGAAGTAAAGAACGATGGATAAAATCACAAGTCGGCGTGACAGAGCCCAGATTTTAGCGAATAGAATTAAGAATGCGATTATATCCTGTTGCCGATTCAGTATGCCGAGGGACCGCGGGATCAGCTCGTGCTTCAACTGGGCTATGCAACCGTTGGTCCGTCGTCAAAGACGCTGCCGAACTCGCCGCCGACGCCACCGGCAGCGCCGCCGCGCCAACTGGACGTCTGGCCGGGTCGGCAGCAGCAGCAGCAGCATCTGCACCAGCTGAGACACCAGTGACAGCACCTGGCAACTATTGAAAACTCTGCGCGTCGTTTTGCTAGAGCACAGAATGCGGCCCCCACTAGCATTATGGCGCAGCTGCCGGTGAGACTGGCAAAGCCGCTAGCCATCAGGCTGCTCGCGCTAGTACCGTCTGGTCCGAGGCCGGTGCGTACAGACAGAAGAAGCGAGGCCAGAATGAAGACGCTTAGGCCAAGCACGAATAACAGGACCGAGCCCAGCTGCCAGAGTCGCTGCTGGCATGGCACCACGACCTGATTGGTGCCCTGGCTCTGACTCTGGCGCTGCTGCTGAGTCTGCTGCTGTTGCTGCTGCTGCTGCTGCTCACGTTGATCTTCGGCTTTGGTTGGGGCGTCATTGATGGAAACTGAGCACTTGCTAATCATTTGAGGCCGAATTGGATTAACTCGATTTTTATAGTTAGTAAATTTCTGACTGAACTTCTGCAAAGACAGCTATAATTACTTGTAGTTCACGCGTGTTGGATCGCCACGTTTCTTTTGCAGCCTCTACTCACGGCACTGGCAGCTTCCAGAAGCCCATTGCTCTGGCCAGCTCTGTATTAGGATGCAGCTAAGCTGAGACAAGCCTTCGCTGGAGTCTATCCCCCGATTCTGATTGGCTGATCAGCCGATGTCTGCGTATGGCTGCATTTTTCTACAATAAGAGCCTAAAGACAAAAAATTCAAAGGCTCTTATAGAAAAATTTCAGCTGAAAAACTGAGCTGACCAAACAGAGTAAGAAATCAACCAACAAAACATGAAATCTTTTCACCGATTTGAATGCATCTCGTCAGAAAAAGATGAGGATTTCATTTTGTTTCCGTTTCTTTTTTCTCCTCTCCTCTCTCATCTCCCCTCTCTCCTCTCTCCCCTCCTCTCTCCTCTCTCTCTTCCTCTCTTCCTCTCTTCCTCTCACCTCTCCTCTCTTCTCTCCTCTTATCTCACCTGGCCCGCAGTCATGCGCTATCTGACTATTAAGTTAAAAAAAGTTTGCCAACCCCTGTTTTAGAGCGAGGTAACTGCATAATTAAATTAAAGTCCAACTGAATTCAAAACCAACTTTATAATGTTGGAATGCACGAGATTTAAAGGTTGGAATTTAAGCTTCGTTGGTCCCATTGGTTATGTTTACTCTTTATTTCTAAGAGGGTTCGTACAGGCGCCGTAAATCTGTCGGGGTGTGGAACGGCAAAATTGAAATGGCATGCTCTCCACAGTGAACTGGTTCGCAACGGAAATTCAAGGTGCTGCTGCACGTTTGCACATTTACAATCGTGCGCATTTCCAAGAAAATTTCTAGGAATCTGCGACGCCTGAACTTCTATAGCCATAGGCTAAGATCTTTATCGGCAGATTTCACTATCTGCCTGGCTAACTAGTTGGCAACATACCTGATAAGTTCAAGCATATAGTTTCATGCAGTTTATAAGCTTGATCGCACCGAGGCTTCGGGCCGAGAGCAATCTCAAGAACTTATAAAGAAAGAAAGATTCGCCCAAATACCAAATTTCAGCTTAAAAGAAAACTATTAAATTTTATCATTTCTTTAACTGACAACGGAAGCAGTGAAAGAAAAGCATGGCATCCTATCTGTGCTCATCTGCTCCCGTGCTGCTGCTGATTATATTCATAGGCAGCACTGCGGCTGCTTCAACTGGGCGGAAGATTTCCTGGCGCCAAGCCAAAGGCCGGGTCAATTGCACAACTGATCGTGAGTCTTACTGTATAGCTAGGTGCTCTATCGAAATGCTATATACTAAAATAGAAAATTTTTTAATTGGGTCCTTTAAAGAACCTGGACAAAGCAGAAGCACAGAATTTCATGAAACCAAAAGCTTCCACTATAAAAATATCGCCTGTTAACTTCGGTGAAATTATGACATAAACGTTTCCATCTATTCTATTAGAGATGAGTGAATATGAATTTATTCAGTATTCATACATATTCACTCAACATTCCACAACGTAAAAGTCAAGACACCTAAAACACAAGCTATATTTAAAATCACTACATGCAGCTAACTATAAAAGGGACGCCAACTAAAGCGCCGGAACCGAAGTAAAGCTCTGGACTGAACCAAGCCGACCCAAATCTATTACTTCTCTGACCAGTCAACTAAAAACACTGAGAAACTACACCCCATCCGGGTGCTCTCTTTGTGCTTCCAAGTATTTACTCAGGAAGCTACTTAAGTTCTAAGTATAGACTCGTTCACACCGCCATCAAAATAAAGTCAATTTTAGCGCGATCACACGGATAATTCACACTTTTCGACGCTTTGTAGCTCGGGCATCACTGATTTAGTGATTTGTTCGATGTTGTGAATTAGTTTCACCAAACAATAACCTTGTCCAACCAAGCATATTGACTCATTGGAACTCTACTCATTGACAGAATGAACTCAGTAAAAACAAAATCATTATCTTATCGCCTCAAAAATTCAGCCAAGTATCTGTGCGGCCGAGTCAAATCGGTGCACGACGGCGACTCGTTGCGCATCATCCCGGAGACGAACGACGACGGCGACAGGGCGTCGGTTCGTGTCCGCCTGATGCAGATCGACGCGCCGGAGTTGAGCCAAGCTCACGGACGAGATTCTCGCAAAGCACTGGCCAGCAGGCTGCCGCGCGGTACCCGAGTCTGCGTGATCTCACCTGGTCGGGATTCCTATCATCGAATACTTGGATTTGTCTGTCTAGCTAAAGACGACATCGCCTACCGGATGCTGGCCGAAGGACACGCCTGGTGCTACCACAACACCTGCAACTTGCGGTACAAAGCAGCCACCAGCGCTGCCAGGGTCGCAGGGCTCGGTCTGTGGACGCCCGGACAGACGCCAATGGCTCCGTGGGCTTATCGTCGGTTTCAGCGGAGACGCGCCAGAAAGCACCGACAGCAAGGAAAGAAAGAATGAGGGGCAAGAGCTGGAATGCAACTGTAGCTTTTGGGATGATGCCTTTGATTTACAGCTTCAATAATACAACAATAAAAACAATAAGGTGAAAAGAGCAATCGTGTGTCCTAATGAATTTCCATTTACCAACACGTAATATGATATATGATTATTACACACCAAATCATGTTACGCTGAAGCAGTGTCTGACACTATTTTTTCGTGCATCGTAGTGAGTCCAGTGTCCAGCAGTAAACAAACCAGCTCAATACGCTAAAAATAAAGAACTTCTAAAATTTAAAGCGCCCTATAATGTGTCTGTCTACTAAATAATGAGTTACTAAGTAGTATGTTACGCTAATGTAGACAGATAAATTACGATCGAATTTCCGTTTTTCAACGCAATAGCATTCAAATAGCCTGACTTATTAATGATAGTATCAAACGATACTTTCTCCTTTTTTCGTTATTTTGAAAAGAACGATAGGGTACTCGACGGTACGCTCGTATGAGTAAATTAAAAGGGCAGTGGCAGTACTACTAGCGTAGGGAATATGGATCGTTTCTTCTATCATTACCTCTCTCTCTCTCAAGGTGCCATACATGTATCGACGGAGGACGTTGGCGATGGCGACCACAGTCTTCCACAAAGCACGGTCCATTGAGGCGTGGAGTATTTCCAGTCTTGTTCATGTCATCCATTGAGACAGGTTCTTCAGAAATATTTTTCGTTGCCCTGCCTCCCATGGTCTCTTTTTCCTTCAATCTGCCCAGTCACTGACAGGCGTGACAGCTGCTCGATTCCTGTACCTTCTTCATAATAAGGCCAAAGGACTCCAACCTGCCGTCTCCTAATTTTCGCCATCAACTTCCTTCTGCAATCAACAGGGGGAAAACCTCCAGAGGGAAAACTCGCTGCGGGAGAATATCGCTGCGGGAAAAGCACGCGAGGGCGAACCTCGGCGGGAAAACTTCCTGCGGGAAATTCTCATAGACCCACTGTATGCATCAGCCCCAGCCTCTAGCTCTTGCCCCAATTAGCTGATAGATGACGGCTGGGGGTGCATTATACGAGTATAATAATTGGAATAATTAAAGACAGCGTAGCATTTATATTTTTCTGGTTTAAGATAGCGCCTGTATGCAACCCACTTCTTGCTATGGCCTGTTTCCAAATTACTTTTTTTCTATTCTGTACAATCTCTCAAGGCTTGGCTGATTACTCTAGTGGATAGGCCACCGCAACCACCATGGCATATAGCATACAGTGCAAATAGATCAGTGCTCAGTGCTGCTCAAAATTATCTGCTCCAACTCGTTTATACGTTTCTATTATACTCGAATTTAATTACTCTACGCTCGTATATAGGTGTCCTTAGAGTGACCCTTGCTCTATGCATGCTCACAGAGTTAGGAGAGAAGGTGGTAGAGAACTCCGAGCTCTCGAGGCTTTTTGGATGCTTTTCTATAATGACCCTATAAGAGCTTATTACAATCTTGAGTTGCTGTCTCTGGCCTCCGCTCATTCACCCGTCTGTCAATCTTTCTGACAATATCTGCAAAACCTTTCATACTATAGCTCTATATTGAATATGCATTAAGCTGTGAAATCTCGCTCCAGCGCTTTTGAAAGGTGATGCAGCTGAGTTAAATACTCTGGCAAAAGCTGGATTTTCATCTTTGGAATCCGTTCTTTTTCGTCAATGCACATTTGTTAATCGTTTCTTTTGATTTGTTTTGACATTTGCTGCTTTTTTGATCCAGAATTGAATTATTCATTCCCGGATTTTGAAGAACAATTGCTACACATAGCTGCTGATGAAGTGAGGTACTGGAAAAATAAGACAGGGATACAGGGGAATTCAGGCGGAGGTGCAGGCGGGGGAAATGAGACGGAAACAGACAGGGTGTTAGAGAGAGGGTACTTGTTTTGAGGGGAGTTCTGATGTGAGTTGTGATCCCGGGATTCTCGGGATCAGGATATCCCGGACTTTGCCAATCCAGGGATCCCGACGAATTGGGCCTACCGCTGAGCTGAGCTACCGGCACTTGTCAGGTGAAAATCGTAATCGTGCTTTGATTTATTAATCTTTTAATCATGCAGGCTAGTGAGAAGGCTATAGGGCTGCAGGGATATAAAACTGAAGCTGTTGGCAGATCGTAAGATTTCAGGTGTAATAATGTACGTGCAACTATATGCATAAGTACTCGCAGACTAATGTAATTATTATTCCAAAACCTGTACACAGAGCCTAAAGCAATAGAAGCCAATTATGCTGGTGAACGCAGCATTCAGCAAGGCGATTCCTCATTGTTTCCGATCACAGCGCTGGCGCTTGCCAGACGGGAGTCAAATAATTTTTCATTTGAACTCTCCCACTATCTCAAACCCAGCTAAAATCAGGGCCCAGGGGGTCTCGACTCTCGACCTTGCGCAGATCAGAAGCCCCTCTCTATGCGAAAGACATTCTCAGCACTGTCAGGATACCCAATTTAGATGCCCAGCACATAGGAAGTGGTGGCAGAACTACATGTACTTAAAGCAGTCCCTACTTTCAAAACTCCTTGGCCGTAGTTGGGATTAGAATAGTGCGACCTTGCTATCGGACCACTCACCCACAACCCAAGCTACATATATACCAATTCTCCATCTATAGGGCGGGTGCCCCTGGGAGGGTGAGGTCTAATCCCCTTCTAACCAGGTATCCAGCAGTACCTCAGGCCATACGTGTATAGCTCTGTAAGCTATCATTCCCCAGGTTGCATCACAGGCATGAAGTGTGATTTTCATGAGCTGAATGTAAAAATGCGCGTCTATTGCGCCAGCCCGTACATCACACTCCAATTCAGAGCTCACTGTCAGTTTCTTCTTTGCAAAATATTTTATTCTGTTCTACTTTGTTATTGAAAGCCCCTTAAACGATGGCTTCGCCTTCGACAGCCAAAATTGCACCAACAAAGATTAGAAAATTTTCAACTCCGGGATCCAGGGGTCCCGGCCTAATTGGTCGGGATCCCGGGATTGGCAAAGTCCGGGATATCCTGATCCCGAGAATCCCGGGATTGGCAAAACTCTCCTACATATTACTATCAAGTAGGGATGTCGATTCCCCGGGGAATTTTCTTATCGGGGACCCCGGGGAATTTACTGTCGTTCCCCGGGGACTCCGAGGAAAAGAAAAAATAAGTAAAATACGGCGGATAACTTTTAAGTGGAATTTTTTAACTTTGATTTAAGCTTTGGACTACGTGTTCAAGGCGCAAGGGTAAAAACTCTAAAAAAATGTTTATTTAAAACTGCATTTGACAACGTGGCATCACCAAATCGTGCGCGCACCTTTGTCAGAAAGAGTCCAGACTCCGGAGGCGGAAAATGCATGCTCAGCAGCTGTGCTCGTGGGAGGATAATTAATGAATGAGACTGCTGTTATAATCGGAATTTTTATTTCTGCGATAAATCACCATTTTGTCCTTGTCTAATAGGGAGTATTTTTTTATTGTATGACACCCCCTATGCGTCAGTGACTGACGCAGGACGCAGCGCTGTGCCTGCGTCAAATGCGTCAGGCCGTCAACGCAGACCAACACAGTAGTCAGTAAGGCTTCTTTTTCCTGACGGGTTTCTACGTGCAATTTGCTTGATTGAAAGACTAATAGTGAAAAAAACATTTAAACGTGTGTTGTGTTTGAAATAATACATTTAAATAAGCAGCTTTGCGGTAAAAAAAAGCATAGACAGAGTTTCAATCAGCTTTCAGTGAATCATTTTCTTATTTTAATGGCAAAAAATAAGTTAAAAATGCTTTTTTTCTTCCCGGGGTCCCCGGTCCAACTCCCCGGGGAGTATTCCCCAACAAGCTCCCCTGGGCCCCGGGGAGCACTCCCCGGGGTCGACATCCCTACTATCAAGACTAAGAAATGTCCTTCAAGACTCGGTCGAATGTTGATGGACTGATGCAAAAATAATGCTCTGGAACTTGTAGCAAGCATTTGCAGCAAGCAAACTCGTAAAACGGAAGCAGTGTTGCAAAATTGAACACAAAAATTTGTCCCGAGATTCGGCACTCCTGGATTGCAATCCCTAGACACAAGATACAACGTACCAATACCAATACCAACTACCAGGCTACCAGATTACTTAAGACTAAAACTTAAATGAGAGGCGAGAGCTAGCAGGCAGCAGCCTAGCCCTAGTAGTGGACACTGAGCGAAACCGTGGCAGAAACGGGTGGGTCAGTGTCAGTAGGTGGCCAAACGAAGGTGGGTGGGTGAATTTGTGGGCGCCGGGACAAGTGCTGCTGCTATCGAAAACAAAACTCAGTCCAAGGCGCATCCACCGGTAAGGGTCACCCAGCCCCCCTCTCCAATCTGAAAGGAAAACAAAACCAAAGAGCGGCAATGCCTGACTTGAGGGTGTGTATGTACAACGATGTACGTTAATTCCAGCCCGGCGGAAAAACTCACACTTCGATCCGGACCGCCTAATTGGTCAGTTGGAGGTGGGGTGCTCGCTGGGGTGTTGGGGTGAGGGGTGCTTCTCCAGACAGTCCCCCTCAAGTTAGGCCGAAAACCCTGCTTGCTATGGCTTGAAGCTTGAAATTAGGTTTGGGTTGATAAAGAGGTGTGGGGGTCTTAAAAGCGCGCCCGTGTTGTATTAAACGTCTCTGCTTGTTATATAGTGAGTCATTTTAGTTTCTCGCTGTACATAGCGGCACTGGCCCCTTCCTCCCCCAGCCCTCTGCTAGCATTCAGTCCATTCTCTCTTTTTAATTCAATCTGGGGGACGGGCCCTCACCCACCCGACACAAGCGCATAAAAGTAAAGCAGGGGCACGCCTTCGTTTTACTGTCTTACTCGCTCCGCGTTGCACGTAGAACCAGCGCGGTCATCCAGAGAGATAGCGCAGCACAAGGTAAGACGAAGAATCAGAAAAGCTTTAACCGGTTAATCAGTAATACTGCAACAAAGACGCTTTCGAAGCCTGGTTTGTTGCCTGTGTTGCGGGTTATGAGTTATGACAAGCTTATTCAGGACTCGATTGTACTGCCTCCCCCTATTTATCACTTAAATTAATCTCTGGTTTGTGCGGGAGTACCCGTCTAGAGCATGCCGATCTGATGTTGAAAAACGATCTGCGTTCATGACTAGATTGCTACTCCTTAACAACCTTGGATTGTGCAACGGATTGTTCATTTAGCATTACGCAAATTTGATTTGATTCACGACTGTTCCATGATTTATGATCATATTGTGTTCCATGTTGCTCTTTGTGTTGTGTTAATGTTCATTGTTCATTCCTCATCCTGTTCTTGAAATATTTGAAGGCTATAAAAGTTTATCTAGGATTAGGAAGTTATCCAGTTATTCTGCTAAAAAAAATAGAATCGGTCAAAGTGTGAAGCTCCTCTTTTGAAACATTAACCTTATGGTTAAACACAACTTCATAGAAATAGTATGTTTCTTGTGGACTTGTGGTCGCTTTTAACTCCGAACTACCCTCATTTTACCCTCCAAAATCCGCCCCCCAACTAATTTCTGGTTGCGCTACTGACAATTAATAAGAAACCAGAGTATTGAAGTCTACGTCCTGCGTCCCACTCTACAGTCGGCCACTCTTGATCAGTTATTTATTCAGCTTTAAATATCAGGTACTCGAAATTGCTAGCACTGCTACTTCGAGTACTTTGTGATAACTTGGAGCTTGAAATATTTCGACAAAAAAACGAACAAATAAATACAAAAGATATTTCAGTGAACATTAATTCAGCCTTGAAAGCTGTGAATTTATCTTGTACTTACTTGTGCTTGGCTCACTGTCACCAAAAAATATTGAAGCGCATACTGCATGTGCATGCAGAACACGCTTGCGCATTATAATAAAAAATAAACATCAGAAAAATTCTGGCCACTGTCCAGGAAACGCAGCCCGAGATCTGGAATTGACACCCCCTCCAGACAAAAAAATGCTGGGCAAGATATCGAAGATCTTCACAGAATTCTCGATTACTTTCAAACAGCGATTAAATCTATCTGGGATCTGGCCAACTTGTTCTCACTGCAAAGGTGGGTAGCTTTTCACAATTCATGAAATTTTATCAT
>NIVC01004012.1:0-64738 GCA_002269645.1 Macrostomum lignano | reverse complement strand
AGTTTAAGGTGTATATACACTTTGCATTAAAAAAAACCTGCTAGCATGTCTCAAATTTATTTTAATTTTTTGCATTTTAAATTATATTCTAGTCTAGTTATAATTCAAATGTTCACTTATTTAAATCTTAGTTATTGATAAGTCACATAAAAAGGGAATAGGTAGATAGGCCTAGCCAAAATTTAATCAAGTATAGTTTTTTTATAGCTTAGTCCTATTACTATTTGCTATATGCCAATGCCATCAATATTGGCAAACATTTTTATGTAGCTAAGGCTAGACCTACTTTCTCTTTTTTAGTCTAGTTCAAGTATTATATTGGTTGATAATTAATGTTGAATAAGTAAGGTATATATAGTCATTCTTAGTAATATTTATTTAATATTATTAGGTTTATTGAGAAAAATGTTGTTTGCAAGGTAGGCAAGAGGAAAAGTATAAAGTTTGCTTACCAAGGATTTTTGCCAGGCTTGCCAATATTTGTGTTCCAAATTTTGCTTGATAAATTTTGCTTAGAAAGGTTTACTTGCTAAAGTCTGCTTGCCAAATGTTGTTTATTGAAAATTTGCTTGCTAAAATTTGCTTGCCCAAGTTTGCTTGTCAAAGTCTGCTTATAGCAGTTTGCCTGCAAAAATTGCCTTGCTAGGCCTAAAGTTTGCTTTTGTAGCGTGTTTGCTAAAGTTTATTGGACAAAATTTGCTTGCCAAACTTTGCCTGTATAATGATTGCTTGCAATAATTCACTTGCCAAAGTTTGCTTGCAAATTGCCTTGACAAAGTTTGCTTGAAAGATTTTTGCAAAATCTTTCTTGTAGAATTTTTTTTTAACCAAGTACTTACTGAAACTATATGGCATAAGGCCAAGTGCTTCTGATGACTGATGTGTAATAGTATATATGCTAAGGAATTTAGCACATACTTCTATAAGGTGCATAACAAAAAACATTAACTTCATTATGCATGCTATGCATATAGTATTATACTTTTTAGGACCTTGTATTATTAAATAATTAAATCATTATTAAATAGCTGCATTAAAGTAGTATCTTTGATAATATCAAGCCTATATTCTAGATCATATTTAGTCTTGCAATAAGTGTAAAACACATGCCAGAACCTAATGCAAAAAATTCTTATTAAGCCAAATGCATATAAGAAAAAATCTGTAATAGATGATATCTTCTAAAGTATCAATATAGGCTATTCTGGGTAAAATGAGAATTATTTTATTTTTATAAAAAAACTTCCAGACCTATGTTTTGAGAAAACAAACTTAAGACTAGGTCTAAAAAGAGATATTAAGTCTATTATGCTTTTAAAAATCTATAAATGCATTAGATTTAAATCAAAGCAGATTTTTTAAAAAAACTAAAAACTTGGCAATTTTTTTAGAAATCAAAATCAACATTTAAATCAATATTTTTAATTTCTTGTCATGACTTTCTTAGTTTTATAGTTTATTTGCATTTGTGTTTATTCTGTTTTTTTCTTCTTTTTGTCTAGTTTAATCTTATTATTCTTATCTACTTCTTCCTGCTTTATGGTTGGTTCTTCAATCTTGCCTCTTTCTTAGTCTTTTTTTCTCTAGCCTTCTTTTCTTATATCCATTTGGCAATTGGGCCCTTTGCCCTACTTATTGTTTATTGTGACAGCCAGACTGTACGCGACTAGTAGCACTAGTACAATCTGGCTGCCACATTATTTTGCTTTTATCCCTAATTAAAGAGTATTCTAGGCTTTTTCTTTTTATGACATCTAAACAAGTGAGGTGGGGCAGAGAAAAGAAATTTTTTTCTGGTGGTTGTCGATTGCTGACACAAAATGGGACAGTATGATAATTTGAATTTCCATTGGCATTGAGTTTGCACAAAAATTCTAGAATAATTGTTTAGACAAATCTCAACAAAGATACAGACAATTATCCTGTTTTACTCTGGCTGCAAGGGTCCTCAATTCTGGGGGAGGGTAGTCAAAATTGTAATTGATTGCTTTTTTTAATAGGCATAGTCATTCAAATTGGCTCCTAAGACACTGAAGTCAATGTGCAGTGTAATGCTTTGCTGATTACTTTTAGTAGAATAGCACTGCTACCACCATAATTTATGTATTACAGAATGTTGAAGTTTTAGAGCTTTCTTTGAAATGAGAACTTTATGACTGTTTTATGCCCCGCAGGCAAATAACTCAAGATAGTCTATGGGCTAAATTGGTTAACAAATAAATATGGTTAACATCTTAGTTATTATACCTTTTAACAATTTTTTTGGATATAAATGAAGTTAATTTAGTCATTACTCGTATTTAAACCCTTCCATGACTTGATTTTTGTCAAAGTGAATTTTATTTAGTCATAATGGTGGCAGAGTTCATGGCTTGCAGAGTTTGGTTGCAGAGTTCATGGCTAAACGGTCTGCATTGGTTCATTAGTCATTCTGCCTTCTATTTGACAATGCTTGTGCCCATTGGAATCCATTAGCCATGGAGGTAGAGCAAGAGTTCAAGCCTTTATCACCTTATTCTCTGTTTCTTAAGCATGAACTGGAGGTCAGTATAGCAGCTGCCTCACTGCAAAGCCTGGCATTGTGAGAGCCTTCGATACATACCGCGGTGCATTGCCACAAAAGACATCGAAGACATCGTTGATTGAGTTCAAAAGTGAAGCGTTGTAACAATAATTTGTTGTGTCTTGTGTTGTGTTATGTTCATTTGTGTTTTTCTCAAAGATATAACGACTAAATAAAATTCACTTTGACTTAATAAAAGTTATGAAAGAGATTTAGAGAACCTTGACTAAATTAATTTAATTTCTTTACTATAGTCTATGGTAAAACCCGTCTGCTGACTAAATAAAACTCACTTTTCTAGGACTGGCTAGCTCATATTATCACGAGACATGAGACCAAATAAATCTGGCAGAGCCACAGTGCACAGAGGCCAAATAAAATATGGTCACTTAGTTGATAGAATCTTGTTAATCAAATGTAACTGAGTAGAGAGGGAGACCAATAGCATACTGACATTAGCATTGGAGACAAAATATAAATATATAGGCAAAAATAACAATTCCAACTCATAGGACAGGACTTGAACAAGCACAGAACAAAAGGTGGACAAAGAGTTGGGCACAAGCAAAGTTAAGAAGGAAGCAATGACAAAATATTAAGCAACCAAAAATAGGGCAAAACAAAGCCAAAGGTGAGAAAAATAGAAAACTACAACTGGGACAAGGACAAGACAGCAACCATAAAAATGACATATAGACAAAGATTGGGGGAAAAGAAAAATTTCCAGGGGTTGAAACATTCAAAAAATGTTTTGACAAAAAATTAAGTTTCAAAAATCAACAGAAAATAACGATTAGTGGCAACTTGCCTGCACACAAGGATAAAAATACCTATAATACAGATTAGAAATTAGAATTAAATTTAGTTAGACTGGCAAATGCTATGCTATCATAGCATTGGTTATTAGTTTTCTTGTCAAATCATTATTCTCTTATCTGTCAGTTGGTTGCTTGCCTTGTTGCTTATATAACTGTTAGTCTTATCTTTTATATTGTTAATCTGTTTTTCATCTTCATCTCATTTTCATCTGGTTAGCAGCCTCAACAATTTTAAATTTAGCTATTGGCCACAACATTGGCCACTCTTTAATTGGTCTGGTTGACAACAAATTCTCTTTAGGTATGACTATTGGTCTCATCTTCAAGTTGATGTTGGTGGCAAATTCCTGCTTAGGCTATCTTGCTTAATCTTGTATATCTTGCCGGTGTCATCAATTTTCTTCAATAGGCTGTTTTTCACTTGGCAATTTATATACATTCATATAAATGCTTTAGTCAAAATGATTACACATTTTGCTAGTTATTCATTTTTTTAATATTTATTGAAAAAATGAGTTAGCAAACTTATAAGTTTTTTTACCCTAAAGGCCTTGTCATAGGAAATATTTTTAAATGGACAAAATTAGCACAAAATGCAAATTTTGCTATTAAGAGAGAACAGTAAATAAGCAAAATTTTGTAAGTGACATATATAGCTGTTTAGTATCTGTGGTATATTCTAAAATTCAATAAGACCTTGTGCGATTTGTTCCCATGAGTGCTAACGTCCAACATGCAGAGTGCACGCTCCTGACAAAATGCTCAGCGGCCAGTGGAATGGGCATATCCACTTCCCCCTGACTGGCCAACTGTCGCCTGTGATTTGCAGCAGTGCCCTGAACCCTCTGCAAACTAATAGTCACCTAACTAATCTTGCTTCCCCGCTGCTTGGCAGACAGTCCAAACTCTAATATACTCTAATATAATGTCAAGGATGCCAGAGCTTGATACTGAAGAGATTCGCGACACTTTTCGCCTATTTGACATTCGCGGCGACGAGAAAATCGAGGCCCGCCAAATTGGCGAAGTTGTTCGCGCTCTGGGCCTCAATCCGACCGAAGCCGAGATTAAGAAGGCCGGCTACGATAAACAGCCGGACACGCGCATCACTTTTGAAACATTTCTACCAATCTACAAAGACTTGGCTAAGAATGCCGACAAAGTGAAGCCCGAACAATTTATCGACGGTTTCCGCGTGTTCGACAAGGACCAGAATGGCACTATTAGCGCCGCCGAGCTGCGCCACCTGTTGACCTCGCTAGGGGAGAAGCTCAAGGACGAAGAGGTGGAACAGCTGCTAGCTGGCATGGACGACATTCATGGCAACATTAATTACGAAGATCTGGTCAGGAATATCATGAGCGGCTGATTCTCACAAGAAGAGAATGAACAGTATTTGGAATCTGGATGCACAACTAGACTGGGCGTGTCTGTGCTTTTTTAATTACTTGCTAAATCCCAATATTCTGCCTTTTTTCTTACCCCTTAGCCTTTTTGCCACACCGACTACAGTTTGCGAGTCGAAGTAATTCTTTTATATCTAGCTGCAGAGCAACGGGAAGGATTCCGCTATGGATACGGTTTTCAGTTTTCAACAAACTGGACGGGGGAGTCTGGCAAAACTTGGTTGAATGGTTGCTACCTGCGCCTACTAGTAAATGAAACGAATCGCATATCCAAGCCTTAAACCAATATATTATATTATATATATAAATAGATCTGTACTCACCTCTCAGCCGATTTGATCACCCCCGTTTCCGTATTCTGCATGCGTTTGGTTTCAAACTTTCAAATCAATGTTTTTGTGTTTATTTCTGTTATCTAGTGGACTGTCTTGTTGCTTTACTAATCCACTATATGCTTAGTAATTAATAATATTCACGCTTCCGGTCCATTTTTGTAGCGATTCTTTCTGAGTACTACTATGTAACACAGTCAAGGTTGGTAAACAGTAGTATGTAATGTACTTTACTCGGAATTTTTTAACACCTCAAATTTAGAAATTTGCACCTCAAGTTTAAACTGGATCGCATCGTAAATCAACAGTTTATGAGATAAGACTTAGATTGAATTCGATGCACTTTTTATGTAATCCACCTGACTATTTAATAATTGTCTGCTGGACAGTGTCAATTGGTTTATTAGGTATTGCTACCAAGTCTAACACCAGCCTCTAGGCTCGCACTGCCAATTATTGTTTCTATTGATACTAATCGATTATTGCATGTATTGAGTTCGTTACGCCTCTATTTGATAATTTATCATATATATATTCTCTTTTTAAAACTTTTTTTAGGTTCAGTTTTGGCACTGCGGAAACAATAGCAAATATAGCTGCATACGCATACAATACCTGAATTTTTTAGTCTTATTTAGGCTTGTTGATTGAATTTATTTTATCTAGTTTAAACGCAAATACCAAATACGTGTGATAGTATTAAGGTAGTTAGTCCAGAGGTCAGAGGGCTTAGTCCTAAAAAGACGGGAGATTAGTCCAAGGGTTAGGCGTCGAGTCGTCTAAGGGTCGGGAGTCAAGTCCAAGGGTCAGGAGTCGAGTCCAAGGGTCAGGGTCGAGTCCATGGGTCAGGGGTCGAGTCCAAGGGTCATGGATCGAGTCCAAGGGTCAGGGGTCTAGTCGTCTAAAGGTCAGGGTCGAGTTTAAGGGTCAGGGGTCTAGTCGTCTAAGAGTCAGGGTCGAGTCCATGGGTCAGGGGTCGAGTCCAAGGGTCAGGGATCGAGTCCAAGGGTCAGGGGTCTAGTCGTTTAAGGGTCAGGGTCGAGTCCATGGGTCAGGGGTCGAGTCCAAGGGTCAGGGGTCGAGTTCAAGGGTCAGGGGTCGAGTCCAAGGGTCAGGGGTCGAGTTCAAGGGTCAGGGGTCGAGTCCAAGGGTCAGGGGTCGAGTTCAAGGGTCAGAGGCCTATTTTAAGCTGAAATGTCAGGGATATACATGTGTAACGCCACAGAGTCGAGTCTAGATTAATAAACAAGGATGTAGGCGGTAGCCCAAGGGATGTGTAGCCCAAGGCTTAAGGATGTAGCCCAAGGGCTAAGGGTGTAGTCCAAGGGTTAGGGGTGTAGCCCAAGGGTTAGGGGTGTAGCCCAAGGGTTTGGGGTGTAGCCCAAGGGTTTGGGGTGTAGCCCAAGGGTTAGGGGTGTAGCCCAAAGGTAGAGACCTAGCCCAAATACTAGGCTGGTATTTTTGAATTGAGTCAAATTTTAGAGTTAAAGTGTTAGGAACTGTGTTTGATATGATTAGTCAAGGAATTCTAAATTTAGTAGGATTTAGAATTCCTTGGATTAGTCCATTAATTGCTAACTTTACCCCCCCCCCACTATTCAGGAATTGCCATAGACAGCTCGCAGCGCGCTAAAAACATGGCCGAGCCGCCGCCAAAGCGGTTTCGATTCGATGCCCGCGCGGCATCGACCGCGGGACCTCCGACCACTGGCGGCGCAGCTTCTAGTAGCAGCGGCGGCGGCCACGGCAATAACAATAATAATGCAATTATTAGTAATGCTAATAAGATTGGCAACGAGGAGGATCCTTGGGGCGACGATAACATCTTTGATGATGACGATTTTGTTCGAGAATTCGATCAGATCTGCTCGCAAAATATCTCCGTTGTCGATTATAAATTTAATCGGAGAAGCTCGCATCCTAGTCAGCCGCAGCAGCATCAGCAGCAGCTCCAGCTACCCGCCCAGCAGCCTCATCAGCAACCGCAGCAGCCGAGACCAACCGTGGCCTCTAGTCCGACAATTCGCCGCTCCGTATCCAACCAGGCAGCCTCCGGCATCAGATACGCCTCAGGCGCCGCCGGTGCATCCGCTGCTGCTCCCGCCTGTCCTCGGCCGAGTTCGTCAACCTCATCGTCGCAGTACTATAATTTTCAGACGCGTAGGCATCCGCCGCCGCAGGCGCACGCGGCGACAGCAGTCGCACCTTCGCAGTCCGGATCCACGGTCAGGTATTCCGCCGGCGGCTCTGCTGCCGCCGCTGCTGCTGTTTCGGCTAGCACTATGCGAAAACCTTCCGGGCCCGATGCTGTCGCAGAATTGCGCGATCGCCTGCACACTGTACAGGGCCAGTACGTGGCTTTGAACGAATCCGTTGAGGCGTTAAAGCAGACCCTGGCCAACGAGCGGGCTGCCAGGCAGAAAGCCGAATTAGACGTTAGAAAATTGGAGACAGAACGAACTTTCAGCGCTAAAGAGATTGAATCGCTGCAATCTGAGAATCAATCTCTTAGTATTCGACTGCGCAAGAGGGAAGAGCAGCAGCAGCAGCAGCAGCAAACTCAGTTTTCCCAGCTAACAAATCGTGATGTAATACCGGCCACGCAGTTTTTTCAGCCACAGTTCCAGCAGCAGCAATTCCCTAGCATGGCCAGCTTCTGCAGCCGCAGCCCTGTATCCGGCCCTGTGCCCTTGAGTATGCGCTCGCCGCACACTCCTCTGCGACCGCAACAGCAACAGCAGCAGCAGCCGCCGCCTCCGCCGCCCCATTCCATACCAGCGGGTTCCCCAACCGCTTCGGTCACAACTGAGGACATGGAATTTGATGAGAACGAGGACGTCGCCGCTTCAATGTCGGCTACGCCGGGTGAATCGGACGATTCGGACACTTGGCCAGCGGTTTCCCAGCAGCCCGAGTCGGCCGGCTGGCATAAGCGTCGCGCCGAGCTACTGGCTCTGTACCCGGGCCTGCTGGTCCAGTGCTCCACCGCGGACAGAGCTATTCGCTGTCTGACTCGGCCGCAGCAGTTCCAGCATCAGCGCCTGCTGCCAGGCGACATACTGGACGACATGCCGGCCGCGGCTTGGTCGCCGAATGCTCGCAGCGAAGTTACCGACGCTCTAGACTGCTTAGCTAGGCTGACTACGCGAGAGCTGGATCCGACGCTGGTGTCGGACAGTTCGACCAGCTCCAATTGCGGACCTGCCGAAGCTGAGCGACTTTTGGCGCCGATTCGCAGCCGCCTCTCCGGCTACCTGATGGCGCTGCGGCTGCGCGGCTCCAGCCCCGGCGTGTGCGCCAGGCAGCTGGCCTTGTCGCTCGACGCTGCCGGCTCAGCCGACGATTCTTTCAGTTCCGTCGATGGCGGCGGTTTCTCCTCGGCCGACGCGTCGCCTACACGACGATCGATACCGACGCCAGTGCAGCTGGCTCAGCTGGGACTGGACGCCCTGCGCCAGCTGTGGCGGCTCTGCCAGCTGTCTGACGAAGCGGCGCTCGGCCTGTTGCGCAATGTTGGCCGACGAGAGACCGCTTTAGTGGCCGATGTATTCGAATTGGTCCGCCTGCTTCCAGGCGACCATGTGACTGACTGCGATGCGGAAGCTCTGCACTGCTGCCTGCAGGTGTTGCATTATCTACTGCTGCGCCTGCCTGAAAACCGGCGTCACCAATTAGTTGAGTTTTTCTGCACCGGCCTGGATCCGGAAGTGCGTCAGTGGCTTGTACGATCGCGCTACTTGCCCACTGTCACCCTGTACGTGAAGATACTCACGCTTGTGCACTCCAGACAGGACGGCTACGTCACTTTGGCTGAGCACAATGGTGAGTCTTTTTTATTACAGTATTTTAAATAAGCGACTTTCGAAATTTCGTTTTTCGTTCTTGTATTAGTATTCAGTACCCGCTCAATGTCATACAGGTACGTATATAATTACACATTCAGTGCCATGTCAATGTCATCTTCGATTCAGTACCATAAAAATAGCAAAATTAATAGCACATTCCGTCCCACATCAGTGACACATTTAGTTCCATATCAGTGACACATTCAGTTCCATATCAGTGACACATTCAGTGCCATATCAGTGACACACATTCAGTGCCACATCAGTAGCCCATTCAACATTCAGTGTCATAAATGTGCAATTCGCAGATCCCTGCCGTATTGCTGAACTGGTCTTGAGCCTTGAGCTCCGGCCTGACACCAGACCGGAACCAGCTCTGCTGCATCTTATCAATGCAATTAACTGTCTCATACGCGAGTGCATCGCCATGGAGAGACTGCACAGACCCGATATCGGTCTGACTCTACTCAATCGCGACTGCCGGGACAGGTGCTTTTTTAAGGTAAAAAAATTGAAAATATTTGCTGCGAATGCTAAATTGCGCTAAAAACTCATATTTTGCTACTTACAGTAACTGATCAAATAATTATAAAGGGTTCACGATTAAGATGGGTGGCTCGGCATTCCTACGCTCGTATCTGACAAGTAATTGATGCACTATATTTCCAAAATCCCTCCAGCTACTCTGCGCCTTGTCCAACGCGTTGGCCCAGCTGATGCCGCTGCACTATTGCAGTATGATTGGTGTCGGTCCTAGCCTAGTTTCCAGCATCCAAGACTACATTAGAACAACAGACGCTTTAAAAGACTATTTAGACGTGCAATCCTGCAAAGACATGGTGCGTCAGGACAAGACTCATTATTTTATCATTGGCGTAGTTGATTCCTTCAAAGATCTACATGCTTCCGATAACAAATACAAGGAAGAGGGTGAGTTTAAACTGTTAAAAGTCTCTCTTGATGGAACCTGGGTTAAGAGTGAATTAAGCTTCATCTTATAGCATGCTCGCGCCCACTTTGAGTTTTTGAGCCGAGGTTTGGGCCGAGGTAGGTGAGCCTGTTCTGAGTAAAGGCGGGGCGTTCACCGATGAAATTCTCCGCATTCTCGACACCGGAGAGGCAGAATGGGCATTTAAAGTAGAGGTAGAGATGCCTGGTAAAACAGCCATGACCTAAGAGGACTTATAATATTCCTAGTCAGTCATCTGAATTAAAGAATGAGATACACCCGCCTGGCTGTCGGTACCCGGTATTTACCCGGCCTTCATCCGGTTTAATCCGTAATTTTAGACTTTTCCGGACGAAAATGAATTTTTATCCGGTTTTGATCCGGCAGTTCTTACCGGACTAACAAACGGAGGAAACTCCGGAGCAAAACCGGATTAAAGTGTTTTTATTGATCACATTTTATCCGGATTGTGTCCGATTCCTGCTCCGGTCGATCAGCGGATGAAAACCGGACTGCCAACCGGAATAAGAAGCGGATGAAAGTCGGATGAATCATAACTTTCTACCCGGAGTTGTTCCGGTTTTTTATCCGGCTGTGAATCCGGCTTACAGTGATAAACTTCCGGATAGTGAAACGGACAAAATCCGGATGAGGGAGTTCACTTGAAGTCAATGTCAATTTTCAGCGCACAAGGCTCAAAAATGGACCGGGAGAAGCAAAACGCGGACTGCGGCTCAAATACCACGGAAAAGACTGCCGATTGGACATGTGCCCGTTGTTTACTTCTGTACCCGAATCTATTAACCAGATGCCACCGGGCATCAATGTTGACAGGAAATTTTATTGATCATGCCATGTCTATTTATTGTACTGTTTACAATACCCGTTGGAAATATTTGCATCTAATTAAACTGGCGCTGGCCCTACAATTTTTTTCAGCGGCATTCGCCCATGTATGTGTTGGGATAAAAGTTATATAGATCGCCTTACTGTTTTGATTAAAGCCTTTATAATCCTCTGTTTTAATTACCGAAAGCCAGTGGCCCGTCCAAGGGGGGGGGGGGCTAGGGGGCCCAGGCCCCCCCTGTAAAGCCATGGGCCCCCCATTGGCCCCCCACTTTCAGTTTTTTTACCTTAGCTGTTGAAACCCGCGGATTTTGAACATGTGGAATTCTGATCCCCGGAATTATTTTCGCTTATATCTCCCCTCTTCTCTCGTCCATCTTCCCTCACCTCTTCTCTTTCGTCTCTACTCTCTCCTCCCTCTCATCTCTCACCTCTCCTGCTCTCCCATCTCCTCTTCTTTCTACTCTCTCCCTTCTCCATTCTTCTCTTTCCTCTCCTCCCTCTTCTCTCCCTTCCCTCTCTTCTTGTCCTCTCGATTCTCCCCCCTTTTTTCTCCTTTCTCCTCCCATCCACTCCACTTGTCTCCCACTGTCTCTCATGTCTGCTCTCACATATTTCTCTTCCCTCTCCTCTCTCCTCTGTTCTAGCTCTACTGTCACATTTCTTGTCTCTGCTCTCTCATCTCTCCTTTCCCCTCTTTCATCTCTCCTATCTCATCTCTTCTCTCTTCTTTCATCCTTCCTCTCTCTTCTCTCCCCTCTCCTGATCGGCCCCCCCATCCTGAAACCTCTGGACGCGCCCCTGCCGAAAGCTTTCTACTAGTAAGCTTCTCTAGAGCTCCTCGCTTGTTCATACAGATACGAGCAGAATCATAGCAGGAGCAGCAGCTATAGATAGGAGCAGGAGCCGTAGCTATAATAGCCGCCACATAGTGCAATTTTTGTGCCAAACCTTTGGAAGCCGCTGTAAAGAGCACAAATTAAGGCTGAGTAATAAGCATCTAGAATGTCCATTATTATCCGACGACAGTATACAGGTATCCATACATTTGATCCGGAAATGGCTCCGGTTTCTTATCCGGCTGTAACATCCATACATTTCATCCGGTTTTCATCCGGAATTGGCTCCGCTCTCCCATCCGGCTTCCTCCGGATTACTTATCGGGCAATAACCGGACACACAGCCGGATACCAAACCGGATAAACGTCATATTTTCAACACTTTCATCCGTTTTGTAAACTTTTCGTCCGGTTTTCGTCCGTTTTTTTGCATGTAAATTTGCTATTCCTGCCGGATTAAACTCCGGACAACGCATCGGATAAAAGACGGCTAAATTCAGCCCGGCGGGCATCTCCCGTTAGAAACGTTACCCTGAAAAGAATCGCTAAATAGTCGTTGCAAACAACTCCTGCGACTCAGGGTGGCTTAATGATTTTAAACAACTCGATGATTGTAATGCGATGGAGAGGCGACTTTTGAGTCACGAGCGCATCACGTGAGTTGTAGAATCGTAGAGAAGTCGCAAATAAGTCGTCCAAGAGTCGAGTTAGCTCTTAACTTTCTACTAACCCAAATAGACTTATAGATTTGTTATAAATGCGATTCTAACCCATAAAGTGACGCAGATCCGACTTTACGGTCCCAGAGTCGTTTCAGAGTCGCAGACAATAAAACGCCTCAAATTGTCTCTTTGACGACTTTTTGGCGACTTTTAGCGGGACATATTGTCGTTTTAGAGTCGTCTAGAGTCCTTTCTTATTTCACCTGTGTTACCTGCAACGACTCTGGGGCGATGCAATCGTGATTCTGAGACGCTTCTTGGGCTAGGTACCGCTCTCACCGGGTCTCTAAAGTAGGAAACAGTGAGCCTTTATTAAACAGTAAAATAACATTGACCCATTTCAGAATACGTGGCACCAAGTCGGCCTTCTCTTGATCCTTAGCACAATGAGACATTGTTGTCTGCAAAACTGTCTTAGAAATATTAGCACAGGCATTATCAAATTGCTGTCGCTGCATTTGATCTATTAGTTTAACTGTTAGGAACGAATTTTTCTTCGTTGATATTTACCAGTGTAGGAGTATCTGTTTGAATTGCTGTTTACTTTCCCGGTCCTATAACTGCTTTACTTTCTTTTGTTGGCCGCCTTTTTATTTTTATCCACAGATAGCTCGTACTCGTACTAGCTAGAATAACTAGAGATGTCACTCGCAAAAAATGCACTTATATACTTTTTCAGTGACAACACTAGCGCTTTTGTCTTTAGAATTGTAACACTAAAAAACTTTTAAAAAATTTTACAATTTTTTACAAGCTTTTGAAGCTGCAACAATTGCTTCTGGCTTTCTACAAGCAGATCCATTATATTAGCATCTTCACCCAGCTTTACTGACTCCAGACTGCCTCAGACTCGATAATATTTCAAAAGAAATTAATATAAGCCTGAAGATTGCAGAACTTAAAAACTGCAATCCAGTGTTTTATTTAAATTTATTCAGAAAGAAAATGCGCGGCCACGCTGATAAATCTTGCCCGCTTGTGGTCTGACTGACCTTTCTCCTTACTGCTCTCTCATTGGCTGAGCTAGATTGGGCCTGCCCCCCTCCCCAGACTGACCTTTCTCCTTACTGCTCTCTCATTGGCTGAGCTAGATTGGGCCTGCCCCCCTCCCCAGACTGACCTTTCTCCTTACTGCTCTCTCATTGGCTGAGCTAGATTGGACCTCTCTTAACTCTGAACCCCATACGCATGGTCGTGAGGCAAAAAAACCCGAGGAAGGAAAGAAAATTTTAGCTGACAGAATAATTTTAAGCGACACCGCGCAGACAAACTACTGGAAAATAAAAGTAAATGCTCGACTTTTTCACAACATTAATTGCGAGTGCGCATTTCTAGTTAATTATATATAATATCTATTATTTTATCTTGTTAGTTCCTTTATAAATGAAATCTTTCGCCTGCCCAAGCTCACGTGTGATCCCGCAAAAATCATTGATGTGAGGCTCTCTTATCTCATCTCTAAGACTCCATAGAATCTTAATATCACAAGATTCATTGCACTGAATACTGTGTTCCTTCCTATATTACTGCAGTTCCTATGGGTTGATGGTTGTTTGGTGCTACATCATTTTTTACTTCTCTTGTGCTTACAAAATACAAAGTAGTTGATTTATATATTTTGCTCTTTAAGTTCTGTTTCAAGTATTTAAGCGTTTTTTCTTAGAATTATTTTCTATATTATCAGACTGCTTTAAGCGTTTTATCGACAGTAAAAACATTTTGTAAATAAGTTGTTATTGCACAGGTGGGCCATTAGCGTACAGACCCGGCTAAGAACCCGGGTTCGCATCCTTGGGCAGTCCCATCAATTTTGGGCTCTCGTGAAAAATTAGCCTACAGTCGCTCGCAAGTCATGTCCCCTCTATCCGTGTTCATGAATGACTGTGAATCAATCGACTGTCGCCTTTGGTTTTGAGTGGCAGCGAACCAACTACTTCGGTAATAATACGATGCATTGAAGGAAATAATTTGAAGGCCGATATTTCATAATGGCAGATTTTCATTAGTTCTTTCGCAACTGTCTGTCTAAGTAAAAATCTTTTAGGGAAATAACACATCCAAGTAGTAAGTAAAATCTCAATAAATTCTTAACCTTTAGTTTAATATGTGGCTTAATTAGGTAAGTTTGGTCATGGTTTAGTATAGAGGCCTTGCTACACTAAGGGCATCGAGTGGTATTCTCACTCACTCTGGACTTTAACAAGTAGCTGGCTCATGGAGCAAGTCCAAATTTTTGGCAAGTTTTAAAAGATTTTAAGATGAATAATCAGCAAACATAACATAATGCATGGCATCAAAGTCTGCAGTCACTACGGCAGCGGCGGCCGTGCCCAGCAACACAGCCTCCGTGTCGTGGACAGTCGCCGAGGTGCTCAGCCAAGATGAGTACTATTGCGAATCGGCGGCAGAGCAGCGCTACCGATTGGAGCCGCGAGTGGCGCGCAATCTGGCCGGCCTGCTCAGCCAGGGCGCCACTGTGCCATTTATAGCCCGGTATAGGCGCGATCAGACCAGAGACGCGCCAACTGAAGTCCTGCGCCAGGTCAAGGAGCGCTACGAAGAACTAATGGAAGTCACAGAGCTGGTTAAGAAGACGGTGAAAAAAATTGAAAAAGTGCAGAGCAGCGGCGGTGGCAGTGGTGGCGCCGGCTTGGCACCCAGCCTGCTGCAAGCGCTGCGCAGCTGCACCCGGCCTCAGCAGGTGGCCTACCTGGCCGCTTCCGAGCCGCTAATTAGTAAGAAATCCGCTGATAGCGGCGGCGCCACACTGGCGCAGCGCGCTCGCCAACAGGGTCTGGAGGCGCCGGCGCTGGCCCTACTCAGAGGCGAATGTTCATCGCTAGGCTCAGTTGATGAGCAGCGTCTAGCTGGCATGCGCCACATCGTAGCGGATGCTGTTGCTAAGGACTCGGAAGTGCTAGCGGAACTGGAATGGCTGTGCACTTTGTACGCCCCGTTTCTGTGCAGTCAGCGCAGCCGCTTAGCCAACAAGCTGCTGACTGGAGACAAGTCGCGGCAGAAGCAACAGCAGCAACAGTCTCTGTCGGCGCCAGATGCTGCTCGCTTAGTTCGAGACGCGCAAAAGCTTGGCCAATATGGCGAGCAGTTTCGTTGCAATGTTAAACACCTGCGCGCTCATCAGATACTGAAAATAAATCGATTTGAGGCTAAGAAATTGTTAACTGTTAAACTGGAGTTTCCCGAGCAGGTGTACAAGCTTTACTGTCTGCATCTGCATCGCAGGTGCGTCCGCTTATGCAGTCGTGTGATCCTGTAGCTAGCTTAAATGGTCTTTGAATAGGTTTGGGAAAATATCCTGAGCCATTTCGTATTGCTAAGATGTTAATTAAGGCTAGCGGCGGGGTCATCGGGTATTGCTCAGATGTTAATTAAGGCTAGCGGAGGGTTCATCGGGTATTGCTAAGATGTTAATTAAGGCTAGCGGCGGGGTCATCGGGTATTGCTCAGATGTTAATTAAGGCTAGCGGAGGGTTCATCGGGTATTGCTAAGATGTTAATTAAGGCTAGCGGTGGGGTCATCGGGTATTGCTCAGATGCTAAGGCTTGTGGAGTCATTGGGTATTGCTCAGATGCTAAGGCTTGTGGAGTCATTGGGTATTGCTCCGATGCTAAGGATTGTGGAGTCATTGGGTATTGCTCAGATGCTAAGGGTTGTGGAGTCATTGGGTATTGCTCAGATGCTAAGGCTTGTGGAGTCATTGGGTATTGCTCAGATGCTAAGGGTTGTGGAGTCATTGGGTATTGCTCAGATGCTAAGGGTTGTGGAGTCATTGGGTATTGCTCAGATGCTAAGGGTTGT
Source organism: Macrostomum lignano (assembly GCA_002269645.1). NCBI lineage: Eukaryota > Metazoa > Platyhelminthes > Macrostomidae > Macrostomum > Macrostomum lignano. Next base: position 48,598 of record NIVC01004012.1, on the reverse strand, counting down.
GGAGTCATTGGGTATTGCTCAGATGCTAAGGGTTGTGGAGTCATTGGGTATTGCTCAGATGCTAAGGGTTGTGGAGTCATTGGGTATTGCTCAGATGCTAAGGATTGTGGAGTCATTGGGTATTCTTAAGGCCCCAAGACTGAGTCATTGGGTATTACGGTATTGGTCGCAGCTTTCAAATGCTCATAGAGAATCGCTCAGTTCAGATCTTTTTATTCAAGCTATTAAAGTTATACTCTGGTTCTAGATAGCAAAATGCATTAAATATACAAAGATAAAAACATGAAACAAGCTAACATACTGGGAGAACCTTCCTTTCATTTGAGGTATTCCAAGCTATGGGTAATAGGCTAGCTAGCTACTTTCAAGTTACCGACTAAGTAATCTAAAGGACTGTTTTTCTCCTTTTTTAGATTCCTATCGGCCAACCGTCCCGACAATGTCGCCGAATTCCTCCGCTCCGCTTTCAAGGACGGCTACGACCGGCTACTGCTGCCGTTCATGACCCGGCAGGCGCGCGCCACCCTGACCCGCTTCGCCGAGGAGGAGGCGCTGCGCGTGTTCGCCGACAATCTGCGCCATCTGCTGCTGCAGTCGCCTGTGCGCGGCTGTCAGATAGCCGGCTGGGATCCTGGCTATAGGCACGGCTGCAAGCTGGCCGTGATTGACGCCTCTGGCGGCGTAGTTGCCACAGAGACGCTGCATATTAACGGCGGCCAGCAGCGACAAGCCGCCGCCTGTGCAGCCCTGGTCGGCCTGTATAAGCGGAGCGGCGGCTTTCGCTACATTGCTATCGGCGATGGACAGGTGAGCCTGATTGCTGAAAAAGTCGCCCCTAAACCCGAACCTCAGGCACGGTGTCCCTAGAATCTAACACAGTGTCCCCCAAACCACAGACGCTGTCCCCCAAACCACAGACACTGTCCCCCAAACCACAGACATTATCCCTCCAGACCACAGAAACACTATCCCTTCAGACCACAGACACTATCCCTCCAGACCACAGACACTGTACCCCAAGCTCCAGACACGGTCCCCCAAACCACAGACGCTGTCCCCCAAACCACATTAACACTATCCCTCCAGACCACAGACGCTGTCCCCCAAACCACAGACATTATCCCTCCAGACCACAGACGCTGTCCCCCAAACCACAGAAACCAGCACTGTCATTGTCCCCCAAACCCCAGACACTGTCCTTGTCCCCCAAACCACAGACACTGTCCTTGTCCCCAAACCACAGACACTGTCCTTGTCCCCCAAACCACAGACGCTGTCCCCCAAACCCCAGACACTGTCCTTGTCCCCCAAACCACAGACGCTGTCCCCCAAACCACAGACACTGTCCTTGTCCCCCAAACCACAGACACTGTCCTTGTCCCCCAAACCCCAGACACTGTCCTTTTTCCCAAACCTCAGACACCTCTCAGACCACTCAGACCAAACCGCAGGCCCCAATTTCAAGCACACCCCACTTAACCACAGGGCAAGCGCGAGTCTATGCAATTCGTCTCCGCCTGCTTGCCCAGTCTGCCTGGCGGAGTTCGCTACGCTCTGGTATCAGAGGACGGCGCCTCGGTGTACAGCGCCTCCGATCTGGCTGTTAAAGAACTACCAAATGTGGACATCGCCCATCGGGGTGCCGTGTCAATCGCTCGCCGACTGCAGGTTGGTTTCAATCACGTGGCGGACTAATTCGTATAGGGTTCAGTTAGGGTTAGCTGGGGTGTTTTGGATCAGTTTTGTGGGTAGTATCAGGTGTGTCACTTTAACACTCTTATCTCGTTGAGTGTCCCTTGCCTGTCCGCTCCGATATTGCCTCATGAACCTGAATATGATCATGAATATGATGATTAACAATAAGTATTAAAACTTAGCCCAGTGGTCTGGCGCGGCGCTCTGATGTGCCAGCGGTCCAGGCTCGATTCCAAATGCAGTCACATTAATTGGAATCTCGGCTTGGCTCTGCTCGTGCAATTAACGCCCTTGAGAGCCAACCCCTCCCCCTAAGGCACAGTGAAGTGTACATGATTTGTGTGCCTGCTCAGAGGAGTCTATGGAATGGGCAGTAATGCCTCTCGCCGGCTTTGTGACAATCCTGCCTCTTGTCTCTAATAAAAAGCTTCTGTTTCCCGGTCAGGACCCCCTAGCTGAGCTGGCCAAGCTGGACGCCCGCCATCTGGGCGTCGGTATGTACCAGCACGACATCAGCGAGAAGGCGCTGGAGCGTCGGGCACTCGCCGTCCAACAGGAGGTGATCAGTTTCGCCGGCGTCGATCTTAACTACGCACCCGAGCACCTGTTAGCCCACGTTGCCGGACTCAACCGCGGCCTAGCAACTCGAATCGCAGCCTGGCGACGCTCCAATGGTGCCTTCGTGTGCCGCGACCAGCTGCGCGAGGTACGCGGCATCGGGCCGGCAATCTTCGACCAGTGCGCCGGATTTGTTCGCGTCCTTCCGCCGGCACCGGCCAGCGGGGATCACTCGGTGCGCAATGGGCCTCTGTCCTCTCTCTGTTGGCCTGCTCTTGTAGCAGAGTTGTCGGGATACCATCTCTAAATCTTCACTTTTTTGTTAATCTGAATCTACTCCCACTGTCCTCCCTACCATACCCAGGTGAATCTGTCTCCCAACCTCCTCCCTACCATACCCAGGTGAATCTGTCTCCCACTCTCCCCACCATACCCAGGTGAATCTACCTCCCACTCTCCCCACCATACCCAGGTGAATCTACCTCCCACTCTCCCCACCATACCCAGGTGAATCTACCTCCCACTCTCCCACCATACCCAGGTGAATCTGTCTCCCACTCTCCTCCCTACCATCTAAGCAACTCCTAACAACATGACTAATTTTCATTTCGGCAGGTGCCCGACCAGCACCAGGAGGAACCTATGGACATTGACGACTGTTCTCAGCCTCTGCCGGCGCCGCCTCCGCCAGCCGCTGCAAAGGGAGGCAAGCGAAAACGGACAACCGACGACGGCCCGGACACGGCCGGCGGGAAGCGGGTCAAGCGGTCGGCGGTCAGCTACCGACCCAATCCGCTGGACGCCACCTGCGTCCATCCGGAGTCCTACGCGGCAGCTGAGCGCCTGCTAGCTCGGCTGGGTTTGCGCTCCGACGCGCCCAATTTGTCGACAGTTTGTCATCAGTTCCTCGAGCAGTCGGCAGCTAATGCCGACTATTCAGACGATGACCGGCGCCTTCTGGAACTGCTAGCCGGTGCCGGTCCGACATCGGCGGAGGCTGGGCAGCCAGGCGCGCCGCTATTCTTAGACGGCGTCACCGACGTTGCCTCGTTGTCGGCCGGCCAGTCCGTCGCCGGTGTAATAAAAAATGTAGCTGAATTTGGCGCCTTCTGCGATATTGGCTGCGCCTGCTCAGCTCTGCTGCACGTCAGCAGGTATCCTCGGGATCCGGCCGGGCGCAGTCGGCTTCACCTGGGCGCCAGGTTTATCGCCGTTATTGACTCGGTTGATCCGGCTAAGGAGGAGATTCGGTTAAGGGATATGCAGTTCAGCTGATTGCTGATGGCCACTGTACAAGAACATAGCCATGGACAACTAATGTAGAAAGATGCTGTACTTGCAACCCGTGCAAAATTTTGCTGCACGCCAGATAAGAACACTGGAAGCTTGCAGGAAAAATAGTTTGACAAACTTGCAAATTCACCTCGGGGAGAGATGGGGCACAGGCACGCAATTTGGAAGTCCAAAAGGTGAGATATTGCCAATTTGCGAGCATAGCGTCCTTTGATTTTAGTTATCCATAATTGCAACACAGATTAATAGTTAATAGTAAGTTAATTTAAGTTATAAATTAAGAAAATTATAAAATCATTTGCAAGCGAGATTGAGCCTTCTAATAATTTTCTGCAGTTTGAAATATTACGTCCTGCTACATTTATACTACTTATTAAACAGTAGTTAGTCGCTGCTGGTACTTTTCTGCACTGATATTTTGCACTAAGAAAGATGTGTCTTTACAGAAAACGCATCAAACTCTATAGTCTTAGAATGAGACAGCCAGCTCTTAGAGTGCCAATATTAACTGCGATTAAAAGCTTCTTTCATTGTTAGCATTTTCTCTCTTGTAAGCAAGTTATTCTGATACAGTATATTTTACTATTGCTTGCAAAGAAACAAGTAAAACCGTTATACTCATTTTTTAAACTATTAGTGAGAGTTCACTTTCATGGCTTATTTTTCTAAAAATTAAAGAGCATTCGACTAGGTTAGAGCCTTATAGATACACATTTTTGGTTTAGGGCCACTGCGTCTAGCGCTCTAGGGCCACTGTTTCTGGGGCTCTAGGGCCACTTTTTCTGGGGCTCTTTGTGTCTGGGATCTCTAGGGCCAATGTGTCTAGGGTCTCTAGGGCCAATGTGTCTGGTGTCTCTAGGGCCAATGTGTCTAGGGTCTCTAGGGCCAATGTGTCTAGGGTCTCTAGGGCCAATGTGTCTAGGGTCTCTAGGGCCAATGTGTCTAGGGTCTCTAGGGCCAATGTGTCTAGGGTCTCTAGGGCCAATGTGTCTAGGGTCTCTAGGGCCAATGTGTCTAGGGTCTCTAGGGCCAATGTGTCTAGGGTCTCTAGGGCCAATGTGTCTAGGGTCTCTAGGGCCAATGTGTCTGGTGTCTCTAGGGCCAATGTGTCTGGTGTCTCTAGGGCCAATGTGTCTGGTGTCTCTAGGGCCAATGTGTCTAGGGTCTCTAGGGCCAATGTGTCTGGTGTCTCTAGGGCCAATGTATCTGGTGTCTCTAGGGCCACTGTTTCTGGGGTCTCTAGGGCCACTGTTTCTGGGGTCTCTAGGGCCAATGTATCTGGTGTCTCTAGGGCCACTGTTTCTGGGGCTCTAGGGCCAATGTATCTGGGGTCTCTAGGGCCAATGTGTCTGGTGTCTCTAGGGCCAATGTGTCTTGGGGTTCTAGGGACACTGTGAGGGTACAGTGGTTGTCTTACTTGTTTTTGCAAAAAAACAAAAAGTATACTGGTTATAGTGTGTGTGTAAAAGTTTCTTCATTTTACGCAATAAATTAAGTGCTAATCATACTACTTAAATCGCCCTTGTCTTATCAGGTTGTGACCTTTATTATAATAAATAAATCAAGGATTATTGGTTTACAGACTTGCTGTATGTGCTTGCAGCTCTCCATTGTTTGCAACAATGCTTATTAGAGTTTGTTCGTCCCTCGTGCATTGTTTACAGCTGAGCAGCTTCTCAGCTTCCTGAGCTGCTGATCTGTCCGCCGTTGCCATGCTCGCCCCATACCAGGCTACAGTGCGCGAATTCGGCGGCTCTCTGGCCGGCCGAAAATTGACTTTCGCCACGCCGGACGAAGAGCTGCTCACTTACGAGCTGCTCGAGTTCCGAGCTCTGCAGCTCAGGCGCATGGCCAATGAAGCGGACGAGCAGAGAGCGTTGCGGCTGCTTAACGAACGCTACCTGGCTGGGCAGACCTACCTGTTAGGGGAACGGTTAACAGCTATCGATCTGCTGCTGTACAAAGACCTTGGCGGCTATGTTACGGAACGTTGGACTTGTCAGGAGAAGGAGCGGTTTGCTAACATCACCCGTTGGTTTTCTCATCTGCACTCGTTGATGGACTCGGCCAGCTGTCCGAGATTCTATCCGTCTTTGCCTGTGCACTTTCAGCGCATGCCATTGTATTCTTAGTTGTTTGAGCATAGCTAATTGTTACTATTATAATACACTGGTGTGCATTCGCGAGTATACGGGTATGCTGGATGAAATTAGAAATTTGTATTGCGGACTAATTTCCATGTGTTTTCTTATCTTATTTAACTGTATAAATTTTTGCTGTATAGGGGTGAAGCATAGTTCCCGTCACTACAGATTAAATTTGCTGCATTGACTGAAAGACGTAGATTGTTGTAGGATAGTGTCAGAATTCATAATCATCTCAGTAGTATGGGACGGCTTTCCCTAGAGCGCGTGATCATCTCAGTCAGTAGTGTGTGGTAGCTTTCATAATCCTGAATAATCTCAGTAGGGTTGTTAACAGGTTTATGTGTCCGCTATAAGTAATATAGATAAGGTGGGATGTAGTAGACTACATGATGCTTATGAAAATTCATTATTTACTGGCAAGACTTGGGTTGTATTTCAGCTTAAACTCTAACAAGCTCGAGCTTACCTAATCTTGACCTGACTGCTCTTGTCAACTATCGACATGTCGGGCCGTCGGATTGCTACAATACACGAAAGCTTCGACAGTCGTGACGTTGACGCTGTCTCCGAGCCGACCGCCGACGGCGGCAGCGGCGGTGGGCTGCGCGATCAGCCGTTCCGCTCGCAGCTACTCGGCCTCTGTCTGTGCGCCTTTTATGCCTCCTTTCTGATAGCCGGCCTCACCCTGCTGGGCCTGTCAGCCTGGCTGCTTGGCATCCGGCTCTGGACCTGCCCAGTGTTTGCTGCTTATTACGCTCCGATGTGGATATTTTTAGCCTCTGGTATCCTGCTGCTGGCTTCCGGCATGCTCGGCCTGCTATTTATCTGCTGTATGCAGCAGCGCTATCAGCAACAGCCAGAGCACCAGCAACAGCCGGAGCAGCAGCAGCAGCAGGCTCTGATGCAGCAGGTGACCACCGTCCTGCTGGCGCTGCTTGTATTGTCCGTGTGCGGCCTGTTTGGAACTCTGGTTTTGTCTGCTAAATATGGCAACGAGGCGCAGGTGCGTTTTCTTTTCAGATTCTCTTAAGCTTCAATAGGGGGCGTAGCTCAGCGCTTAAACGCGCCTGACTTTCGTCAAACTGCCTGGGTTCAACTCTGCTACAATAACTTGGAAGTCGATCGTGTATGGGAGTTTTTCTTTTTGGGAACCTTTTGTGTTATTTAATCAAAGGTATTTTTGTTTACGTGCAATAGAAATCCAAAGAAGCTTCTGCAGATGCAAATATTTGGACGGAATGTAGGGAAGATCGTTGTTAACAAAGGGCTTCTTTAGGACGTAAATACCCTTGTCGTAGAGATCTCCCGGGCTAACATATTCATTTTTACTTGTGTTTAAACATTTTTAGGCCCGAGACACGGCTCAAGAGGTGCAGAGCCTGTTTGTTCAAGCCAAGCTAGACTATATGGACGGCCTAAACAGAGGCGAAGGAGGCGGCGGCGGTGCCGGTTCCTCTTCATCGCTGTCCACCACAGCGTCCAGCGTCCTGCTGTGCTGGGAATCGCTCCAGTCCATATTCGGCTGCTGCGGCGCTGAGTCCTACGCCGATTGGTACTCTTATCGTAACGGAACTCGCTACTACGACTCGCCGCGACCGTCTCTGCCAACCTCTTTTGACGAGACTGTCACGCCGTCCGATTTGTCAACAAGTGACGCGCCAACGCCTAGCGAGTCATCGTCCACCGTTGAAGACGCTACTACCACAGCGTCCGGCGGTACAGGCACAGGCGTGTCAGTTGTTGCCGAGCTAATCCTGATTGCGCCTAGCTCTTGCACCTGTCCGTCTCACAACTGGCAACAGTCGGGTAGCAACAATGGCAGTGGCGGACCAAACTGCGTCCCAGTTAGTGGCCTGTCTTTAAACGGCAAATCGTCGTCCTCGCCCTACCGAGTGCACGGCCAGGGCTGTATTGGGCCGGTGAAATTCGCCGTCCGCCAGCACATGGCCGTCATGACGTCAGCCTGCCCAGTGGCGGCCATTCTAGTGTTGGCGCACTTTCTATTTGCCTGCTTGTTGCCCAGACTGAGCCAGAGGCCCGACAGTCGGTGCATGTACGCTGTGGACACCGCGCCGCATCCTACGGCTTATATTGCCCAGACAAACAAGCGCTACGATGTGACTGCCTTCGGTGCTGCCCCGTCTAGCGCTTCCCAGCTAGGCCTGGGTGGAGACAGGACTGAAGCCTTCTAAATTATGAATTGTGCTTCTTTGTCCTACTGTCTATATTCGTGTAAAAGTTCGTGTTTCCCAAAGTTACCCAAAGCTCCGAAATGCAACGCTTTAAAAGGAAAAGAAAGCACATTCGAAATGGCAATATGTTTTAGCTAGTACTATCACATTCCACACATTCCAAAATTCATATTACACATGAACAGATTGTATAAAGAGTAAAAGAATCGTGTATGCTTTTGTTAGTGCATCGCCAACTCCATCTGTCTATTGTCGTTGATAAAAGCTCTATTGAAGCCTAATTGCCTATCTACTAGAGATAAGCAGAAGAGTTACTGGGCCTTGGTATCTGTTTTTTAGTTAAATTTCCTACCTTGAATATACAGCCTAATTTTTTCAGCTATAACTCTTCTGTTGATTGTCTCTGTTCAATCACAGAATAATTGGCAGTTTGTTGCAGTTGTGAATTTAACAGTTTTGATGAATAAAAAACCTATTTTTGCTTCTTATTTTTGTTGCAGCTTGCTTTTATTGAATATTTTTGTATCTGACATAATTTGCGTTTTTTACATTTTCGATTTCCTTTACTCGTATAGTGCTTTATTAAGACTTTCACAAGTTGTCAATTAATTCCGATCACTCAGATGCTCTTTATGATTAACAATTTTGAAATGTTTTTCAATCTTGTATTTTTTCTCTGATCCGTTTCCACATTCCAGCCTGCAATATTTATATCCAATTTTGCTAGTGGCATATGGCGCACGCTTTCGGTTGCTAAACTTTATTTATTAGTTTTCCCTGGTCTGGTCTGGTGAAACAAGTTTTTTGTCATTTTGTTTTCTAGTCATGTAGACCATTGTGTCGCATCATGATAACGCGCAGATTCATTCGTTGTCTGCTTCGAGTTGTTATACGCTCGTACGAGAATTGTACAGCTGTCAAGACTCCATGTATACTACTACAGTGTACTATGAGCTAAGTAGCATAAGTAAGTATAAATCTGCAATAAATGCGCAAACCGATTCTGGTGCACGCAATACAACAGTTTATATTTTTTGCCGTCCATTTTATAGTTCTGTGCTAAAATGTCTGCATATTAAGATCTATAATAGTCTAATTTAATAGTAAAAAGCTGTGATTTTATTATCTCAATCCAGTAGCTTTAACAGCATAATTTTTTTAAATCTGGAAAACACTTATATTAAACGTATGTTTAATGGGGTGGGTTTATCGATTTTATGGTCAGCCCCAAGGCCCCCAAAGCCAAGCCCTCTACAACCTTCCCTCCCATCCCTTCCTGTCACATATCACTGGTTGAAGGTTTTATCGATTTTTTTGGTCAGCCATCAACCCCACCCCAACCCATTTTTCTATCCCCGGTCGTGCTGTTTGAGAATTAATTGTACTATCGATTTTCTGGACAGTCCTTCCTCCCCAGCCCCCTATCTACGAGTATGCCCAGCGAGCAAGTTTAAAAAAATATTTTCGTTTTTACATCAGCCTCTCTCAAGTCTTGTTAACGCCTCCATCAAATACGGCCAATTTTGCACGGTCACATTGTGTGGCGTGTACATAATTTTTCGTCGCGTTGTACATCAGATGTAAACTGATGCCTCATCAAATGGCGGTATAAAATGAACCTTAATGCAACCACTATTAAGTATACTGAATATAGATTGTCGTGTGTTTTCTATTTGTTTCTTTTTTCCCAAACCGTTGACTTGACTGAGGATCGCAAGCACGGTTGACTAAGTTGCTCAGTTTTTTTGCAGCATAGTTTTTTGTAACTTTAGATCTAGTAAGTTAATTAATTTCATTTTCCCGTTCGTGAGTTGTAAAGCCAGATAAATTATTTAATAAACGTGGGTGTCTGCACAATTTTGAAGATAAGTTTTATTATCAGCTGAAATATACTATAAAGTAGTTCATTCTGAACAGATTTCTGAAGTTGTTTTTTATTAAGCACATTTAAACCGACAATTTTAACTTGCGTTTGTTACATCTTTTTCAAAAATTTTGTGACTGACAAGGCTTTAACTTTATACCCATGATCCTGATTGTATTACTCGTAGGTATAAGCGGTTGGATTTGATTGTTGCACTTGATAGCAGCTTGGCATTCCTTCATCATTATCAATTTTATTCTATCCAATAGGCATACTTCAAGAGATTCCTCTATATACACTCAGCAACAGCGCTACCCCCTCGAAAAACCACGAGCGGGCAGAAGTGATGTAGCTAGTCGCGGCATCATCAAAGTAGGGTTGTAGTAGTGCCAAGGGTGTAGTAGGGCCCTACACTGTAAAGCCCCAAAGCTATACTGTAAAGCCCCCCCCCCCCAATTGGCTACGCCTCTGTGTAGCATCCTGATCACTAAGTGGTTGATAAACCCTTCGAACCCGTGAATCACCGATTGGCATGGAGTAGCATTTAAATCTCGTGACAGCGTGAGTTCAGTTGGGCTAGTTGTTGACGAGTGCTAAAAAGTCTATCCTGTGTACTAAAATAAAATTAAACTCACATTTTGCTGCATAGAAAACTATACCAGACTCTCTAGTCGACTACTTACACCAACTGATCACAGATGTCCTCGTCCGTTGAGTTTCACGGCGCAGTAGTTCTAGCCCCCATGGTGCGAGTTGGCACTCTGCCGATGCGCCTGCTAGCGCTTGACTATGGCGCCGATTTAGTCTACGTTGAGGAGATCATCGATCACCGTCTGTTGGGCTGCTCCAGACTGGTTAATAGACGGCTTGGCACTGTTGATTTTGTTCACAAAGACGGCAGTTTGGTGTTTCGCACTTGTCAGCGAGAGAGGCAGCGAGTGGTGCTGCAACTGGTGAGCTCCTTTGGCTTTTGGCTTGAGCTTGTTTTCTGCTTGTTGTTGGATGCCTCTGGTGATAACTTGAAAACTCAACATTCTTGATATTCTTCAATATCAGGACTCTGCCCTCGTGATTCGTGGAAAAATTTGTCTGGAGGCCGATTTTCAAATGTTGATTCTTACTCTTCACAAATATAGATGGAGATCATTTTTTGCCAATAGGTGTGTCACAATGAGTAGAATACTTCAGCCGACTTTTAGTTCGTGTGGCTCATTCTCGTTGCTCTACTAGTACTATGCTGTAGTTTTACAGCAACTATACTTTTACAGTAGTATAAGTATACTTTTATACCGCTTACTCATTTAGAATCAATGATAATCTTCTGGCAGCCTTGGAATTACCAGGTAACAATTAAGAAAAAGGATAAAATGACAACTAACAGCTGCAATTTGATTACTGCCTTCGCGCTGCAATAGAAAAATATAATTACTCATAAAACACTTTTTAGAATGCATCGCTCGTCCTGCACGAAATGAATAAATCGGCCTTAGAAAAATTTCCACGAATCTTGAGTGGAGCGTACTGCTGTACTGCTAGACGTGGTCCTTGCTAGAAAACTTGCAAGGAGTAGTTGTTATACAAGGATGTTTATTGTTTTTAATGTATCTTGTTTCTGGATAAGTCGGGTTTAACAAAGCAATTTATAAGCAAAAGAAACAAATACAAGCATTAAAGCATTAAAGGGGAATGCTTTCGATCCTCGCAGAAATTTAATTGCACGTCATGTTTTAAGTTGTAAAGTTCAGGTTTACAGCGCATCAAAGCCTAAAGATATTGCCCAATTAATCCTCTTTTGTAGCTCGTATTTCACTGGAGATGTCATTCTGTTAATTTGTTTGAGTACGAGTAGTTGCGAATAATTCCGTCATTCTATGTTTTTATGATGCTTAAAACGTGCTTTTACTTAGAAAAAAAGCACATGATCTATCATCTCTTTTTACCTTTGTATAATTAAATTTTGGTGAAAGTTTTGCACTTTTGGGGAATATTAAGTGTTAAATTGGCAGTTTGGCACCTAAATTTCCATTTCCAAGTACCGGAGGTACCGGACTTATCAAAAGTAACTTCCGTTACCAAAGTCTTTGCGCCGGAACTTTGCTTAACACTGCTTTTCACACACAGTTCTGCGCTTGCTAAAATGTGTTCTAATTATCTACTAAAGCAATCAGTTATAAAACGGTTCGTGGTACTCGACCCCAACCGAGTTAATCAGCAGCATCGAGTAGTTGTAGGTCAGTGAGGCGCTCGGCTCCTGCACCAGCACGCTGTACAGAGGCCTATCGCTAATGTACAGCGTCTCCACTAGGCCGGTCATTCCGTTCTCTAGCGTTGACGATGGTAGCGACTTCAGAGCAAACGGGAATCGTTTAGCGAGCATTTCGCATCGGGTTTTCTGCTTGCGTTTAGCCATTTTCTCAACGTCATGGTAGAAATACGCGCTGTGACATCCGTCCGGGTCTCTGTACGTCAGCACTAGGAATTTGGCCGTGTCCTGCGTTTGGATTGGTTGGTCCAATTGGACGGTTGGTGAATGATGCGTTTGCCAACAATGTTAGCATTGGTAGGTTTGCAATGGTGCAACTACCAAAAACGGAATTAATTTCAGCTCAGAAAGTGGCAGATAATTTGAAATTTGATGACAGGAACTGCCTCTTCTATAGTGTAAATATCTTTTCCGAAGATTGGCGATAGATTTCCGAAGGTCTGTCAGATGATTGAGAAATCCGTTTGGAATACAGGCACTTAAATATGTCTTTAAAGAGTTGTACTAAGCACTGATTCAGATTCGGAACTGGAGTGTGTTAACTCTGTACCATAGCGTGGCAAAAAATGGCTTGGTATTCCTTACAAGTTTTACTCTTTTACACTGAGTTTAATAAGTTGAAAGATGAAAGTGCTCAACGTACCCTGGGCGCTGGCAGCCAGCGGCCCATGAACGGCCTGTAGTGCAGCGGCAGTACGTGCTCTTTTTTGTATGCGAGTCCGTTATAATTCGGATCCATTTCGAGTATGTGCGTGCTGTTCTCGCCGTAGAAAAATAAATCGACAAAGGGCCAGCCGTAGTTGCGGAATAGCAGCTTAACAGTTGTGTCCGGTGACCACAGTTTCCAGTGATGAGCCCAGGTGTACAGACGGAGGTGTTTTGCTCTGGTTTGGAAGTAGGCAAGTTTTTGACTTTCTTTTTAGCTTAACTATCAATACTACAGAAAATTTGTCTTTTTTAGATCTTTTACCATCTAAATTAATTTGATTTCTGTGACTGGGGTCGATCATTTAAAAAAACTTTGGTCATCTAAAATAGTTTCGATTATTAAGAATGCTTTCTGTCGTTTAGAATGGCTTCATTCGTTTGAGATGGTTTTGGACATTTATAGGGTGATTTTGATTATTATCTGTGACACGTTCCTTCCAATTTTAGTTAGTTAATGTTAGTCTCACCTGGTTCTCAATAAGTAGACAAAGCGGTCCCGCTCAGCTATTGGCACCATAATGTCGATATCGTCGTCCCACGGCACCAGTCCGTGGTGCCTGTACGAGCCGATCAGTGTGGAGCCGTACATAAAGTACACAATGTTGTGCTCCCTGCAGAAATCATCAACTAGCCAAAATAGTTTTATCAGCATGTGCATCTGTGTATGATTGAAGCGCGGATCAAACAAGTCGCGACGTCGGTCCACTCTTGCATACAAGAGGCGAATGTATTCTGTGTCGCTTATTATGTTATTTGTCAGTTCATGACCCTTGACGATGGATTTCCAGTCTGGCAGCGGGAATCCATCGTTATTTGGTGGCAATAATAAAAATGATTGCTGTTGATCCACGCGGTTGTTAACCGAGTCCCACAGCGACTGACGCGTTGCTTCGACGCGGCGATGCTTGGCGCGTTGATGTAGAAAGTAGCCACTAGCGCTTAGCCAGGAAGCTATGAGGCCAACAAGCAGCAGAAGCTTTCTACTTGTCAAACGTCTGTATAGCGCATGCATTAAGTGGCTTTACTTTCGAGTCCAGTTAGTTGTATTTATTCAAACTGCCGGTCTTGTGGGTAGCGACTAGGTCCTTTCTAGTCACGCTAGTTACGACGTAAAATAAACAGAGCCCGTCTGAGTCCAGTTGCTGGAGTGTCCGATAAACCAAGCTGACTGCCTCGTGTCTTACTGCTGGAGTTTTTTGATGAAGCAAGCTGACCGCCCTGAGCCTGCTGCAAATTGTCGCCTTAGTAGCTGGTGCTTGTGAATTATAGAAGTTCTAGCGTATTACGGCCTACCTTTCAGAGAGTAGGATAATAAGGGTCACTTTTCCTGAAGAACAACTAAGTTTTATGCTTGCCAGCCTAAATCCTCCATACTATTGGGTTGAAAGTTGTGAATAAACTTAAAATCTCTTTTGTGCCTTTCGCTTTATAACTTATTATTTGTTAATCCTGCAAGCTTGAATGTGACAGAAGATAAGTTGGGTATGAGAGTCAGATTCGTCTACTTACCGTGTCTTAACCCGGCTTCAAATAAAAACTTTTTTTCAGGGAACTGCTGATCCTGACAGGGCGGTTTCTGCGGCCAAGATTGTGTGAGTTTTTCTGCTTATTGACTTACTCAATACTGACACATTGCGTTATGCCAAGAAAAGCCACGTTGCAAGTTAATCCTCTTCTGTACGGAATGCTTTATTGGAGGTTATAGTAATATACAATTAATACCCATGCTTTAAGGCGTTAATGGAAAAACAGAGGGTCTCACTTTAAAACAGAATCATTATACTGGGTGATTGGTAAAAATCGAGCGCTCGATATTCTCTGGGGGTCTTCCTCACAACCTAAGTTGTTTTTTTCGCTCAGTTGCCCCGACACGTCTGAGATGCAGTCTCTAATTGAAGAGCAGCGGCGTAAACTAGTTGTGAAATATAAAATTGAGCACCTTGGGCTGAGCAACAATGCAATCGCAAAATATTTTGCTGAGCTTGGTGTCCTAAGATCAACCGTTTATCGAATTCTGGATCGCTACTCAGCAACTGGAGAAGATTCTGTGCTACGCAAGGAGGGGTCAGGACGACCAGCCACCAAGGTCACTGCCACTTTAATGGAGAAGGAGAAGATGTCAAATGACGTCAGGATGGGCCTGTCCCAGCGCGAAATTTCACGCAAACATGACATCAGCCAGCTGTACGTCAACGAGACTCTCAAGAAGCAGGGACTGAGTGCATACAAGAAAAAGTGCCATTTGCGTCGTTAGAGCAGAAAGAGCGCCAGCGTGTGAGGATTGACAGGCTCTACCGCGCTGTGCAGGCAGGAGATGACGGCGGACTAGACATTGTCATGGACGATAACTAATCGTACTTCTCTCTGTCATCCAATGTCATCTCTGGCAACAGGTTCTATTATGTAACAGCTCGTTGTGATGTGCCTGATGAGGTCAGGTGTTCACCCAGCAAGAAATTTGAGGCCAAAGTCTTGGTCTGGCTGGCCATCAGCAAGAAGGGCATGTCCAAGATCTTCTTCTGCCACGGCAGCTCAATGAACTACATAGGTGATCTACATAGGCGAGTGCATTCACAAGCACCTATTGCCATTCATTGAGAAGCAGCAACTACCTGTTCTGGCCTGACCTGGCGAGCTGTCACTATGCTCGTGCCGTCGTTGACACATTTGAAGAGGGAGGTGTCAATTTTGTCAGCAAGGCGCTCAATCCTCCCAGTGTGCCACAGCTGTGACCAATTGAGAACTTCTGGGGGGGTGTTGAAGCAAAAGGTTTGCCATCACAATTAGACGGCAGACAGTCTGGAACAGCTGGAAAATCGTATTCGCTACTGCCTCCGCTAGGTGGATCTGCACTTTGTACAGAAAATGATGACGAATGTCAAGTTCCGGATTCGCCGAGCTCGGGCTAATGGCTTCGGAGACGTTAGGTCTTGAGCTAGACAATCCCTTATGTACTGACCTAAATCCAAGTTAAAAGACATGCGTTCAGTTTGTTAATTGTTGTCTTACTAAAACTAATAAAAATGTCCTGATTTATGTTCTCATTGATCGTTTGACCAGAAAGCGCATTCAAATATACCTTTTTACGTTCTATTTGATAAAAACTGCAACCAATTTGGCCACGGCTCAGCCTGACCATAGACATAGAATTTTCCATAGACAGCCACCGCTAGCGGCAACCAATTTGGTAAAAACTGCGAGCTATTTCGCCAGCTTGAAGATAGCAGCTGCTCTGATGGCGAATCGTGGGCCGTACCAAAAGATAAGTCAGCTGGATCGAGAGCGAATCGTGAGAGCGTACAGGAGTGGCGACGACTGGGGAGAGCTTGGCAGCTTGGCATCACGCCTCTCAAGTGCCTGCGCTGGATCAACCATTCCCAGACGTACTTCAATCGGTGCTTGAATGCTGAGGACATAATGTTCTGACTTCGTGCATGTATTGTTAACATTCTTTATCGTTATTGTTATGCTATTGAGCTGCTATCTTCAAGCCGGCAAAACAGCTCGCAGTTTCCACCAAATTGGTTGCCGCCAGCGGTGGCTGTCTATGGAAAATTGCTGCGGCTGCGTCAGGCTGAGCCGTGGCCAAATTGGTTGCAGTTTTTATCAAATTAGAACGTAAAAAGGAATACTACATGTAAATATTAAGTACCAAGTTCTCAAAGCTTTACTAACCTGAATTTTAGGGGCCTAAACTTTAGGCTCTTATACTTAATGATTTTCAATATAAAGACTCACCCTAATGCCAAATTTAGGCCACTGAATTTGTTTATTTTCTGCCTTGATCTTTGACAGAGAAAGGGACGTGGCCTGCATAGACGTGAACATGGGCTGTCCCAAGGACTACTCTACCAAAGGCGGCATGGGCGCCGCCCTTATCACAGACGCACCGCGCGCTGTAGCTATTCTCAAAGCTCTAGTCGCTAATCTCAGCATTCCTGTTACCTGTAAGATTCGCGTCTTACCAAATGTGAGTTACTGGTAACTTGCTACTTAGTTTGTTTGATGTTTAATGCCGTGATGGGTTGCTATTCTATTCCCTCGGGTTTCTTCAGGGAAGTCTTCTTCATGGTTCAATGAGGGCTTTCTTCATGTTTTACTCAGGGAGGGCTTTCTTCATGGTTTACTCAGTGAGGGCTTTCTTCATGGTTTACTCAGTGAGGGCTTTCTTCATGGTTTACTCAGTGAGGGCTTTCTTCATGGTTTACTCAGGGAGGGCTTTCTTCATGGTTTACTCAGTGAGGGCTTTCTTCATGGTTTTCTGAGGCTTCGGCCCCAACCTCAATAAGAATTTCTTTCGGAACGGCTTTTTAAAGTCGAATCTCAACTCTAGCATCACAAAAATCCCATGCAACAGCTGTCGGACACGGTGGCCCTGGCCCAGGCCCTCGAATCAACCGGCATCGCCTGTCTGGCCGTGCACGGCCGATTCAAACACGAGCGACCGCGCAATCCAAATCACAACGACTACATTGCCGCCGTGTGCCGCGCAGTCAGCCTGCCAGTTCTGGCTAATGGCGGCAGCGGAGACGCGGTCCGGCTGCCCCTGGATGTGGAATATTTCCGCAGGGTCACGGGCGCCTCCGGGGTCATGCTGGCCAGGGCGGCTATGCACAATCCATCGATATTTCGTCGGGAATTCGAAGATCGGTTGGAGTCTAGCGAGACTCTAGTAGTCAAGTATTTGAAATATGTGAGTGAGTTTGATTGGCTCTCGAAAATTGTTAATAGCATCAAAGCATCGAAGTACTTCAAAAGCACTACAGAATCTTTACTAAACCACTCTGGAGAATCCCATTGAAAGACGTCTCTAAACTCCGTTAGAAATCGCCTCTGAGCACCATTAGAAATCGCCTCTGAGCACCATTAGAAATCGCCTCTGAGCACCATTAGAAATCGCCCTTGAGCACCATTAGAAATCGCCCTAAAACCACTTTTAAATATCGCCCACAAACCAGTTACCAAATTGTCAGTAAACGACCTGAATAATTGTTATGAATTTCTCGAATTCGAGTGTACATGTCCAGAGTGCTTCTCTCATCTCGCAGGCGATAACCTACGACAATCCGTTTCCGCAGTCCAAGTACTGCATACAGCAGCTGTTGCACGATCGCACAGAATCGGAGGTCTACAGGTCCACTTTGGCTGCGCAGACCTGGTCTGATCTCTGGTAGGGACCGGGGCAGAATTTATAATGAGACTATTACGGCATTCCATTCGGGTTTGGATTCCAGCTCGGGAATTGTAGCGTTTTAGGTCGAAGGCGGTGATGATTCAGGCGCGCACATTCAGTGGGTAATGAATGATTCAGGCACGCACCTTCAGTGGGTAATGAATGATTCAGGCACGCACATTCAGTTGGTAATGAATGATTCAGGCACGCACATTCAGTTGGTAATGAATGATTCAGGCACGCACATTCAGTTGGTAATGAATGATTCAGGCACGCACCTTCAGTTGGTAATGAATGATTCAGGCACGCACCTTCAGTGGGTAATGAATGATTCAGGCACGCACCTTCAGTGGGTAATAAATGATTCAGGGACGCACCTTTAGTAAGTGATGAATCGCACCTGAACCATAACGATTAAAACCCGTTTCTCTCACCTGACCAGCACGCTCTGGAACCTCAGCGCCTGGTACGGAGAGCACCTAGCCAAGGTGGAGCGTCTTGAAGCGGAAGCAGAAGATGCCTCGCAGGAGCAGCAACAGCAGCCGCAATCCGAGCAGCACGCGGGCGTCAAACGAAAGGCAGAAACTGCGGCTGAGACGGCTTTAGCAGCTTCTGGTCCGCTGACCAAGCGGCGTCTGACGGTTGACAGCGACACTGGCGAGGTCCTGGCCTCGTTCCGATATCTTAGGTAAGCCGATGGGTTGTCAGGTATTAATTAGTTGTGATTTTAGTTGCCACATTGTCAGACTGGGATTCGAATTGGAAAATTGTCAGACGTCTGAGAGCTTCAAATGTGACATTGTCATCAGGTGTCAGAGTGTCATTCGAATATTGGAGTTTGCAGCTGTCTAAGAAAGATGGTAGATCTTTCGGAAAGACTTCAAATTTTTAAGCATCTTGCTTTGCCTTTATGTAATGTTTTTAATGTATTGTTTTTACGGTCTCTAAAATAAATCCACCATCTGAAACCCTGACATTGACAAGGCGTCTGTACCGCCCGGACACCAGCCCGAAGATGTTGCTACACACGCACTGCCAGTGGCGCGATCTACCAGCTCCCGAGTACAAAACTGACTACATAGACAGGCTCTACTACTCGCAAGTAACAGTGGAAGGAAAAGTTTACAGAAATTTGCTCGGGTAAGTGTATTTCTCCATAAATCCTTCTCACGCCACAAATACTAACTGGATATGTCATTAGATATTGCAAGAAAGCTTGAAAGAAAAGGTATGGCGCCCCAGCTCCCAGCCAGGCCGATAAACAGTTTGGCTTTCCTCTTGCCCGCTTGTGTCTGACTTTGACCTCTCTGCTTACTGCTCTCTCATTGGCTGAGCTAGATTGAGAGCCTGATTCCAAAGGCTGAGTTTTGTATGTCTTGCATTAAGTTGTGTACATCGAGTTGAATGCTTGTTCATTCTTAGCCCCTTATGTTCCTGAAGTCTCAAATCCCAAAATTAAGGAAAAGAAATGTTACCTGCCGGAATAAATTTAAGTGACAATGCGCAGAAAAAAAAATAATGAAAATGAGCTATCTAACCAGCTTATAGCAAAACTTGGACGGATAGTTGTACGTTCACACGTGGCATGCTTACCATGCGGGGCATGAAAAGCTCTGTAAAACCTTTGCTTGTCTCACCCATAAGCTTTATCCCATAGAATCATAGATGTTATCAGTGGCCAAGACTTTTAGTCAAAGTCTGCTAATATAATTTAAAATGCGTCATATACTACTCATATCTTCCTGCTCAGGGACCAATCGAAACGGTACGCAGAGCAGGGCGCCGCCTGCATCTGTCTGGTACATCTGGGCCTGTCTGACGGCCGAAAGGACGAGGAACAGGCGAAGCCAGAGCAGCAGCAGCAGCAATCGAAGCAAAAGCAACAACAGCCGGTAGAGAAACAATCTGAAGTTGCAAATGGAAAGCAATCTGAAGAAATTGTTAGCTGATGACTGGCATTGACTGTTCTGTTAGAGGCGTCGCCATAGGGGCAGGGACAAAGAAAAAATTCAAAGTGTAATAAGAGTCTATTTTCGTTTATTTGGTCATGGATAGAGCCATGGACAACTGAAGTAGAAGTAGAACTACACCATAGATCCTATATTCCCTAGATATGAGCCACTCAGCTATTGAGGCTTTGGGAAGAGCGATTACACTTTTATTTTGTTAGTGAAAACGCCGACTACGATTAGAAGCAAAACTTTTCAGTAGTTTTTAGTCGAATAAGAGAACTCATACATCTTCGGGACTCGCTTGACAACGGCGCAACGCTGTCAAAAAAAAATACCAACGATGCGCGTCCACACTACTGGAAAGTTTTTGATAGACCTGACTCCCTCCCCTTTTTGGCGATGTCCCCTGCTATTTGTTGTTACTTATTGATTGCGTAATAGCTGGTTATATTTGGTTTTAAATATATTAACTTATTTATCGGCCCACTGAGATCCGTTCTGCATTTTACGAGCTGTTATCTATCTACAGTGTAGTACGGGAAATGAAATAGAAAAACATGTTTTGTTATTTAACTTTTTGTTTGTTTTCATACGCCTGGATTTAATAAAAACAGGTTGCTCGCTTGCGCCAAGAATGCGTACGTACATGCCGTGGCTTCGTGTACATGTACCTACATACCTGCGTCGAATAATATGTACGGAATTATCAAACCATAAATCCGAGGGGCCCAACTGAATGTACACCGCCGCAGTAATAAGTTTAACTTTGATAGCAAGTCTATATACGCCAGTGTGACGCTATCTGTTTCTGGGAAAGATAGCAGTTTTGAGCGGCTGAACAGCATCGCAAATTGCAGTCCAAGTCCAATCTGAGTGGCCCGTGTTGTGCCAACTATGAGACTAAGTAATTTTGGCAGGTCAAAAAGCAAGCCGAGTTTGTTTTAGTCTACAAGCTAAAGAGGCAACTCTGCGCCAACAAACGATCCACATACTCGTATATATGCCGAGGTTAGATAGGTGCTTGAACACCAAACCCTTCCTTGGCTAACCCCGATGCAGCACTGGGACAGCGCGACCTGGCTGTCGCATCTGTTGCCAACGCAGCCTTCGGAACGGCGGCGCTGGCCAGTTGACGAAAATGAGCAACAGCTGATGTCGGCGTTCACCGAGCCATCCACCGCTTCGCCAGGTGGTCGGTCCAGCGAACTGTCGGGCGTCTTGTTCAACGCGCTGATCATTGTGAGCATTTTGCTGGTGATCGGCTTGCTATTCTTCTGCTTGTGCAGCTGTTGCAAGGTGATGGACTGTAGGCTCTGCTGCTGTCCCGATGCTGATGGCGACTTCGACGAAGAGTCCGGCGTTGAAACTCGCGACAACAACGGGCGGCGCCGGCGTAGACACGGACGCTCCAGACGACATCAGGTGGCACCAGCGCGGCGGGCGACGCCGTCTTGGCTGACTGCCGGAGTTGTCGGATACCGCTATCCGACTCCGCCGCCCAGCTACTTTGAGAGCGTCGATCACCTCGGCATGCCGCCGACGCCGCCGCCTGGCTACTTGTCAGCGAGGCAGCAGCAGCAGTCGACAGCGGCGGATCCAGCGGCTCCTGAGGTGTCTACTGTCACTGCATCCGGGCGACCGCTACCAGCTATCGTGGTCAACGCCTCCGACTGCACCGGGGAGGACGCCGACAAGCCCGTCGAAGCGCTGGCTAGGCTGGAGGTTCACCGATCGTGCCCGAACATCCGGTTAGTGGCGCCAGCTCATGCACGCGCCGCACCTGAGACGAACGCGCCCGATAGTTAAGCAACTCAATTTTCAACTCCATTTAACTCCATTTTGCCTTTGTGTGCTAAGTCTCATGCTAATTCATATAAGATTGATAAATTGACTCTCCACTCTCCAGGAGTCGGGCCTTGCACAGTAGACGGAGGTTTTTTATCGTAACTGACGGACTGCGTTATACTTGAGTATTTTAAATAGTTTGTACATACGTAAAGTGTACATTCCGTATTTCAGATGCAAAAATGGGCTAGATGTACAAATCAGCCTTAAAGTACATCAATTACTTTCGGTTCCTCTCGCTTATCTTTTCAACTGCTATCAAATATACAGATTGACTTATTTTCTGTTACAACTATTTACCTTATTGTTTATACTCTTTGAATTTTACTGCGTTGTACGTGCTCTTGTCGAACTATTCTTTAGATTTAGAATAAAGGACATTTTGAGAGGCATAAAAAAATACGCACATACTATAACCGCAACTAAAGAAATTACTGACACATTATTAGCCATTAAAATTGCCTTGATAGCCATGCATACGCGGGGATTGGATTGAAGTACACATAAGCCTTGTGTTATCAACACAACAGCATGCCGTAGCCGTGTAGGCATTGAATAGGGGGTTCATGCAAAGGACAAACCAGCAAGCAGCTTTGCTTTGTGCTGTGCTTGGGTGTGGGCAATACGCGATGTGTGTTCATACCTAGCTCTCCCCCTACTTTCCACAGGGCACGGGTAGGCTGCAAGCAAAGCTAGCATATAGAAGGACTGAAGGTTTTTACCCCAGACAGAATGTACATCAAGCTCTCTAGGGCTTATCGATCGCGCAGCAGAGTGTCAGCTAAAGCCCCGCCGGCTCAGACCAGACTAGATGGCCCCACCCCGTGCTACGTACATTTGTTCGTCCTTGTACACTCAAGTGGAAGAGAGATAGAGAGGAGCGGGTAAGAGAAAAACGGCTAGAAAAGTGAATAGCCATATAATAGTGAAGCAAAGGCACTACTAAAAAACTCCACTGCCAACCTCAATTGAAACGAGACGTCGTACTAAAGACAGCTTTGCCTAGAAATCCCTTTATTCTCTCTACTCTACTAATCAAAACACTAGCGAAATGGCCCTGCGAAGCATCACAGCCAGGCAGATCTTCGACTCGCGCGGCAATCCAACCGTTGAAGTTGATGTTTGCACCGACAAAGGCCTGTTCCGCGCCGCCGTCCCGTCTGGCGCCTCTACTGGTATCTACGAGGCTGTTGAACTGCGCGACAAGGGCACAACCTACCACGGCAAGGGTGTCCTCAAGGCCGTCAGCAATGTCAAAGAGATTATTGCTCCGGCTCTGCTGGCCAAGAAGTTCACCTGCACCCAGCAGGAGGAAATTGACAAGTTCATGATGGAACTGGACGGTACCAAGAATAAGGGCAAACTGGGCGCCAACGCCATCCTGGGCGTTTCGCTGGCCGTTGCTAAGGCTGGCGCCGCCGAGAAGACGATCCCGCTGTACCTGCACTTTGCCCAGCTGGCTGGCAACGCCGAGATCTGCCTGCCAGTGCCGGCATTCAATGTGCTTAACGGCGGCTCGCATGCCGGCAACAAGCTGGCGATGCAGGAGTTCATGATCCTGCCGACCGGGGCCACCAGCTTCACCGAAGCTATGCAAATGGGCTCGGAGGTCTATCATCATCTGAAGGCCGTCATCAAGTCCAAGTATGGCCAGGACGCCTGCAACGTCGGAGACGAGGGTGGCTTTGCGCCGAATATCCAGGTGCGTTATTACTAAAATTTTGTTAAAATCATCAAATAAAAGTATAAAACATTCTTTTCGTTTTTATGAATCTATTTTTAGAGGTCATACAGAAGTTTGCAAGGTGCTTAAATGTATTGACGTTTAAATTTTAGTGCAAATTTTAACAAAAATATTTACGAATAAAAGGACAAGAAGCACTATGCATTATGTACTTTTACTAATTGTTTTTGCACTTTGATTTTCAAAATGATTGCGTTAATATATTTACAGGACAACTTCGAAGGCCTCGAGCTTGTGAAGTTGGCCATCGACAAGGCTGGCTACACCGGCCGAATCGAGATCGGCATGGACGTCGCCGCCTCCGAGTTCTGCAAGGACGGCAAGTACGATCTGGACTTCAAGAATCCCAACAGCGACAAGTCCGCCTGGCTGAGCTCCGACCAGCTCGCCGACGTCTACAAGTCAATGATGGCCAAGTACCCCATTGTCAGCATCGAGGATCCCTTCGATCAGGACGACTGGGCCGCCTACACCAAGTTCACCGGCGGCGTCAGCATCCAGATTGTTGGCGACGACCTGCTTGTCACCAATCCCGAGCGCGTGCAGACCGGCATCGACAAGAAGGCCTGCAACGCCCTGCTGTTGAAGGTCAACCAGATCGGCTCGGTCACCGAGGCCATCCAGGCCTGCAAGATGTCACAGGCGGCCGGCTGGGGCGTCATGGTGTCCCACCGGAGCGGCGAGACTGAGGACACGACCATCGCTGATCTGGTTGTTGGCCTGTGCACCGGCCAGATCAAGACTGGCGCCCCGTGCCGCAGCGAGCGCCTGGCCAAGTACAACCAGCTGCTGCGCATCGAGGAGGAGCTGGGCGCCAAGGCCACGTACGCTGGCAAGAAGTTTCGCAACCCCAAGGCTTGAGAGCTGAACACCTTGGCTGTATGATGATTTGACAGCCAGATCGGAACTCAGTTAATTTAGCTATAATAGCCTGTTATTAATTAGCGTCGAACTAACTCTAGCGATTTCAATGTTGTGCTTAACTCTGTCAGCTGTCTATTGCTCGATTTTCTAATTGATTCAAATCCATCTTTAGCGCCATTTTTCATACGCCTAAGAAGCACTTCTAAACCAGCTTGAGTAGCTTACACAAATCTTAGTTGTGTTTTTTTTCTGTTATAAATCATTATAGCAGCTTTCTATCCCCCGCCAAACCCCCCGGTGTAACCTTTGACAGCAAACAGAACGCTTAGTTTATTAGCGATTAGAAATAGTATTTAATATTTTATTTCAAGTCGCTCAACTTCCTTTGGTTTCTTTATAGTAGACCAAGTAGTTATTATTGTTATCTATATTTTTTCTATTAAGATAGTCGATACTCTGAACCCCGGATATTAAATAACATCTAGAAGCACCTCTTCCTGTCCCTTTTGTTCGAATTCGTCCATTCGTCATTATTAATGCGCAACTATCTAGACTTTCTTTCAGTCCCTTTTCGTTTAAAATATAAGAAATAAATACAATAATACAGTCTTGAATTTAGCCATATCGTGTTAAACTGTGTCGTCCTTAACCAAAAATTATTTGCTTCTTCGTTTTTACTTTTGCACATCTAAGGGCAGCTATAATCAGTACATGGTTGAAGTATATTTGCTTTATTAAAAATTATAGAATCGATTGCACCTTTGAAAAAATCGTACAAGCAGGTAAACTGTAAAAATCAAAGACTGAGTAGGCCTAGGAAAAAATATAATAATTCAGACTTCATAAAAATTTGAATCAAAAAATTGAACACGTCGCTGATTGATAAATCAAAATCAGTAAAAAATTGTTAATCCAAGAAAATTTGGTAATACGATCGTACTTTGAATAAATAAAACTGATAAACATTTGGATTATAGAAAGCATGGATTTGAATCAGCGGTGATAAACACGGATAGCAACTGACTGATTGCACGCATTGATACAGGATCTGTATTCGTGTTGGAAGGACGAGGTTGCTATGCCCTCGCTATCTGTTCATTTAGGACTCGAAACATTAATAATATATATGGACCTTGATCTTTTGATAGGGTTGGAAGATTGGGAGTATAGAAGGACGCTAGCTATACACTAGATTTTCTTAGAAATGATCCGGAGAGGCCGGTCAAGGAACGTACGAGCCCTATATTTTTTGTCGTTTGGTGCCATGCATGGTCCAGCTGGTCAAGGACCACTGATATAATAGTAATATGAAGTGACACCTAGAAAATGATCGGCATTCTATTTAAACTCAAGTTGAACACCAAATTGAACTCCTATTTCTATAAAAAAATCTCAGCTTTATAAATACATCTTGGAGTTCAATAAGGTGAGATACTGATATGATTTTGTCCATAATTTTTTAGGTTTCGTCCGTCTCATTACTTTACCACTGGTCCTTGAGCGTGGGTTTCTAGAGACACTCCGAGGTGTCAAGGAGGGATCTGCACAAATTCCAGGTCCATTAATCTTTTAAATTAATATAATTTAAAAGAAGATTCGGCTCACTGAGCCGCCTGAATTGGCGGCAGTGAGACGCTCCCAGCAACCGCCTCGACCTCGCTGGTGCGGTCGACATCAGGAGGAGCAGTCTGCTGCAGCTCCTGCAGTTGCTGGCGCAGCTGCGAAATGGCAGTCCGCTGCGACTCCACCAGCCGTTGGAACTCCTCGCCTTTGAGCTCCTCAAGAGGATCCCGACGCGAAGCGGACTTCACCATGGCAACCAGTTGTTTGGCCTCGCTGTTGTCCTTCCGATGCAGGCCGATGGCTACCTGAAGGGTGCGCGTCTCCGACCGGCTCTTGGCCAGCTCCTGGTTCAGCTCGCGCACCTGCTGCAGCAGGCCCGTGTTCTCCTGCAGGTGGGTTTGCAATTGCTTTTTTGAGCATGCCTTTGCCTTTGAGTCGTACTTACTCGCAGGCAGATCGAAACGCACTTATCGCTTCATCGACTGCCTGCTGGCTGTGGCTGCTGGCTGTGGCTGACACTTTGTGGCATGACTATGAATATCATATAGATATGATGTAGATCCATGTATGAATATTTTCAGTCATGTTAGTACAAAAATTAGTTTATACGCTCATCATAGATCATAGATTACCAAGGCCATATGGTTTACCATAGACAATCAATGTGTTATTGGGGCTACATGTATATGGTTCTACCATAGACGATTTTCGTTATCTGTGCATGCTATCCAAGGAATTCTAAATCTAGCATCTAGCAGATTTAGAATTCCTTGTGCTATCTATTCCTATCTGGCTACTGCAAAATTGAGTCGAAATAAATTCTCACTTACAGAACTCCACTTACCTGCATAATCCTAAAATACTGCTTATTAAGTAGCTGGCTCTGCTCCTTTAACTTCCGTTTTAGAGCGGCAACGGTTGATTCCTGGTGTCGACGCTGCCTGGCGAATTCCGTCTCAACCTCGTTAGCCATGTGCATTTCTGGCGCCTGCAGTAACGAGACGGGGATTAGTAAATCTGGGTATAGTGTGCAAAACAGCAGGTCAAACAAGTGCAAGGAATCTTAAGCAAATCTCCGGGCGCATTTCAAATTACAAAACCGACACTCTGAGCAGTCGAGGGCCGCGTGGCGCAATGGATAACGCGTCTGACTACGGATCAGAAGATTCCAGGTTCGAGTCCTGGCGTGGTCGCCTCTTCTATCTTTTTTTCTAATTCGAATCTAAATTTAGTTTATTAGAATCTATATTTGCTTTATCCGAATCTAGTCGAAGCTGAGTTCAATTTCTGTAATTTTAATATAGTTAAATTGCAAATGTAAGATCCATATTTGAGTATATTAGTGGTTGTAGCCTAGTGGTTGGAGCGTCGAACTCACGACTGGAAGGTCGGGGGTTCGATTCCCGATCCTACTCTGAACAATTTGTGTGCTTGAGCAAGACACTCAACTCTGCATTGCTTCAGTTCACCCAGCTGTAAACTGGGTGCCAGCAATAGCTGGGGTAATTGAGGCTGTGTGGCGACCCCCCAGTCCTTGGACTGAACAGGCGTACGCAGCCTTCAGATGCGCCGCGCAAATAGCTGCGGCTGAGCTGTCGTTTGCACATCTGGCCATTAGGGCAGGTGTAATCAATTATTATTACCATTATTACTACTAATATTACTATTAATTAGCACAGTTAAATTGTACATATACTGTAAAATCGATATTAGACTAAAAAGGTTTTGAAAATCGGCCAACATGCTGAGCCTTGCCGTCTCATCAATTTCTCTTAAAATTATTACTGTGTTAAGCCCTGGAGCCTTCGAAAAGCTGGCTCTGTGGCCCAACGTCAATGAAGGACATAGAATACTAAATGAACATATTGTTTGCCCCTCTAATACGCTGAAAGCAGTTGCAGCTTGGCTTCTACCTTGGCAACAAATTTCGAACAGCATTCTGTGTATAATCAATTCTTCCTACACGAAACTTGCAAAGCTATGGCAAAAAGTTTTGGAGCTTGTGAAATTTCAAATTTCGAAATTTCGAGGCAGCCTCACCATCGCGGCGGTGTCCACGTGCCGCCTGTGCATGGCGATGACGCAGTCGCGCAGCCGTTTCGGATCCTGCGAGAATCCCGCGCAGGCGTGCAGGTCGGCGGTCAGCCTGGCCAGCGCCGTCTCCGTCCGGCGTCGACGGGCGGCTTCAGCGGCGGCCGCCTTCTCCGCCGAGGCCACCCGGTCGGCGAGGTCGTCGGCGGCCAGTCGGAGGCGAGCCTGTGTTTGATTGGGCGAGGTCGAGCGTTGGGATCGCGTTTTATTGCCTCCTAGCCAATTCACCAGGAGGGTAAATTGGGGCCTTTCAATAATGTCAGCTACGTCGGAAAGGGTTTCAGCTCTGTCAGAAATGGTGTCAGCTATGTCAGAAATGGTGTCAGCTATGTCAGAAATGGTGTCAGCTATGTCAGAAATGGTGTCAGCTATGTCAGAAATGGTGTCAGCTATGTCAGAAAGGGTGTCAGCTATGTCAGAAATGGTGTCAGCTATGTCAGAAATGGTGTCAGCTATGTCAGAAATGGTGTCAGCTATGTCAGAAATGGTGTCAGCTCTGTCAGAAATGGTGTCAGCTATGTCAGAAATGGTGTCAGCTATGTCAGAAATGGTGTCAGCTATGTCAGAAATGGTGTCAGCTATGTCAGAAATGGTGTCAGCTATGTCAGAAATGGTGTCAGCTCTGTCAGAAATGGTGTCAGCTATGTCAGAAATGGTGTCAGCTCTGTCAGAAATGGTGTCAGCTCTGTCAGAAATGGTGTCAGCTATGTCAGAAATGGTGTCAGCTATGTCAGAAATGGTGTCAGCTATGTCAGAAAGGGTGTCAGCTATGTCAGAAATGGTGTCAGCTATGTCAGAAATGATGTCAGCTATGTCAGAAATGGTGTCAGCTATGTCAGAAATGGTGTCAGCTATGTCGAAAAGGGTACGTCAGCTATGCCAAAAATAGTGTCAGCTATGTCGGAAAGGGTGTCAGCTATGCTAGAAATGGTGTCAGCTATGTCAGAAATGATGTCAGCTATGTCAGAAATGGTGTCAGCTATGTCGGAAAGGGTGTCAGCTATGCCAGAAAGGGTGTCAGCTACGTCGGAAAGGGTGTCAGCTCTGTCAGAAATGGTGTCAGCTATGTCAGAAATGATGTCAGCTATGTCGGAAAGGGTGTCAGCTATGCTAGAAATGGTGTCAGCTATGTCAGAAATGATGTCAGCTATGTCAGAAATTGTGTCAGCTATGTCAGAAATGATGTCAGCTATGTCAGAAATGGTGTCAGCTATGTCAGAAATGATGTCAGCTATGTCAGAAATGGTGTCAGCTATGTCGGAAAGGGTGTCAGCTATGCCAGAAAGGGTGTCAGCTATGCCAGAAAGGGTGTCAGCTGAGCATGAAAATGTATTAACTACGCCAAAAGGGCTGTCAGTTTTGTTAAAATTTGTGTCAGTTATGGTGTCAGCATTGCTAGAGTAGGGTCGGTCAGATGTGATAGAAGGGTTCCTTTTACCTTCTCAGCGTCCAGGCGTCGCAGCTCAGCCACGGTGTCCTCCGCTTGAGCGCGCAGCGTCCGAACGTCGCGCTCCCGGGGCTCCAGTTTGGCGCGCGTCTCGCTCAGCTGGCGCTCCAGCACGAAGTTGCCGCTCTCCAGTTTACGCGCAGTCTTGGCCGCCTGCTCGGCCTGGTGCTCCAGCTCGGCGATGGTGGCGCCACGCTCGGCGACCTCCTCACGAAGGCCGGCCGCCTCGGCGCGGGCAGCCTCGACAACGCCGCGCAGTCGTTCGAGATCGGCGCGCACGCTGGACAGCTCGGTTGAGCGCTGCTCGGCCAGCCGGTCGGCCATCTTGCTGCGGCTGCGCGCTTCGGCCAGATCGTTTCGAGCCTGCGGGCGGTTTATCAAAACAAGTAGTTGAGCCTGTCAGAGTTTGCCTACTGATCAGTAGCCAGTATAGTGTGTGGCCTGCAATGGAGGAAAGCATTGGCCAGCTGATCAAGTCTAGCGGGACAGAAACCGGTCTAGACAGTGTCAACCCAAGGTTCGAATCCACTTTCACCTAGCTGATGACGTCAACTTCTTTGATCGCGGCCTTCTTAAAATATAAAATACAAAAAATAACAGAGTAACATTCTGTGCATGCAAAATTAGAAGAAAGGTAATCGTCACTGCCCCAGATCGAACGCAATCATTAATTGTGATGAAAAATTGGTTTCTTCCTATCTCAGTAGTCTATTTTTTCCGGGAAATCGGCCTCCAAAAAATCAAAATCTTCGTCAGCTGTTATACTACATTGGTCCTTGCTCTGTTTAACTACTGGTATCTTTGAAAGAAATTTGCTTCATGTTCTTTTTTTGCTACTCTTCAGTAGACGATCTTTTATAAGCAGGAATCTGACCAACCAACCTTTGCTACAGAGCTTCTCTCCAGCTGGAGTCGCTGCTCAAACGCGGTTTTATTAGCCAAAAGTTCAGCGTCCGCGTCCTCCTCGGTGAGTCGGATCGTCTCCGCTGATTTGGCGGCCTCTTCAGCCCGGCGGGTTTCAGCCAGTTCCACGCGCCAGCGCAGCTCGGCCAGCTGGGCCGAGTGGTCTTTGGCTAGGCGGTCCATGGCCGCGTGAGCTGCCGCGGCCTCTTCGGCCAGGCGGGTCTCGTACTCCGACTGCATGCGCTGGGCGCTGGCGTTGGCCGCCTGCGGCAGAGATGCATTAGAGTGCATGTAGGTTTAGTGGCATTTTTAACGGTTTTCTTTTATCTTGTAATAGCGCAAAGTTCAGTCAACTGCAAATGATGGTTAATTATTTCAAGAAATGTAAATTCCTTCCCAAGCAGAACCGGAAGTGATTTCCAATCCAGAATCAGAACCGGAAGTGATTTTCAATCCAGAATCAGAACCGGAAGTGATTTTCAATCCAGAATCAGAACCGGAAGTGATTTCCAATCCAGAATCAGAACCGGAAGCGATTTTCAATCCAGAATCAGAACCGGAAGTGATTTTCAATCCAGAGTCAGAACCGGAAGTGATTTTCAATCCAGAATCAGAACCGGAAGTGATTTTCAATCCAGAATCAGAACCGGAAGTGATTTTCAATCCAGAGTCAGAACCGGAAGTGACGCCAAATCACCTGCAGCTTTTCGTACTCCCGCATCAGCCGCGCCTCGGCAACTTCTCCAGCTTCGATGAGGCTTCTTTCAGCCTCGACGCGCGCCTCCTCCAGCTGAGCCATCAGCGCGGCCTCCACGCGCTCCCGATCGGTGTGCAGCGCGGCCTGCTTCACCGAGGCTTCGCCCTCGCGTCTCTCCATCTCCGCCTGCAGGTTGCGCAGCTCCTCGCTGTGCGCAGCTCGCTGTAGCCGCAACTCGTGCGCAGCCGATATGCGAATCTCCTCGGCCCGAGCTCGGAGCTCCTCGGCTCGAGAGCGCAACTCGTCCAGCTCTGGCTGCGGCACCAGCAGCTCGTCCGACCAGGCCGGCCGGTCGCGATGCGATCGAAGCGGCGTTGTTGGTCGCCAAATCAGCAGGCTGGCGTCTTCGCCGACCGTGGCCAGAATGTCTTCTCCGGGAGTCAGGCGGATTCGAACTGCGGACGACAAGGTGATAGGGAGTAGGAGGATGCTGGCACTTATGAAGCGCTTTACAAGCTCGAAACTTTTGTTGTCTCGAAACTGAGTGTCGTCAAGACTTCTTAATCTCTCGCTCGAAACGCCATGAGGTCGAAACTTTACTCGCTTGAGATTTTTTGAGTTTGAAAATTTGCATCGTCAAAAACTAAAAAAGCAAATATTGATGTTTTGAGCAACCAATTCATAACAGCAGCAGGAGCCTGCTCAACTCATGCGGTTACCTGCCGATTCGGCATGCCCGGGCCACTCCAGCCAGCGGGAAGCCCCCGCAGAGGTGGCGCCCAGCGGCAGCGGCAGCGAGCACATTCGCCCAGTCGAGGTGACGGCGAACAGGGCCCGTCCACCCGCCGACGCTGCCAGCGACGTGAAAACGGCGCCCGATTCGTCTTTAGCGTCGACGGCCGAGCGTCGGACAATGTCGCCGCCTGGGTTGATCTCGCGCAGACCGGCCGTGGCAGCGTCCGTGCCGGCGGCGAAGACGTTGCTGCTGCTGCCCCGCCGCCGCCGCCGTGGCCGTGGCCGTCGGCAGTCTCCGCGGCAAGCGCCAGGCCGGTGAAGGCGCAGGTCTTGGTCACGTGCTCCCAGACGCGGCCGCCGGTCGGGTCGGCCAGGTTCCACTCGTAGACGGCGCCCTCCTGGCCACCGGTGACCAGGCCAATGTCGCCTTGGCGCCAGGCGAGGCAGCGAACCCGGCCGCTGTGGCCCTTTAGGTTCGCCACGCACTGGTAGGTGAGGGTGTTGAACACCTGCACAGTGTTCCCGTGCGCTGCCGCCAGCAGGTGTCCGCCGTTACTGAAAGCGCACTGCAATAATGGGTGACGGGTGGGGCCGCTGTGATGGGAGGAGATCATGGGGGAGATCATGGGGGAGATCATGGGGGAGATGATGGGAGGAGATGGAGGGAGATGATAGGGGAGATGATGGGTAATGATGGGGGAGATGATGGCAGATGATGGGAGATGATGGTAGAGATGATGAGAGAAGATGATGGGAGGAGATGATATGGAGATGATGGGAAATAATGGGGGAGATGATGGGAGATGATGGGAGATGATGGGAGATGATGGGAGATGATGGAGAGATGATGAGAGGAGATGATGGGGGAGATAATGAAAGGAGATGGTGGGGGAGATGATGAGAGGAGATGATGGGGGAGATGATGGGAGATGATGGGAGATGATGGGAGATGATTGGGGAGATGATGGGAGATGATGGGGGAGATAATGAAAGGAGATGGTGGGGGAGATGATGAGAGGAGATGATGGGGGAGATGACGGGGGAGATGATGGGAGATGATTGGGGAGATGATGGGGGAGATGATGGGGGAGATGATGGGGGAGATGATGGGGAGATGATGGGGGAGATGATGGTAGGATATGATGGGAGAAGAAGGGGGAGTGTGGCAGGGAGGTGCTATATGTCACAACAAATATTATTGAAAAGACAAAATTCCACAGCCGACCTCTTTGCAGCCGCGAATTTGGAACTCCTTCACGGTGCGCAGCCCGTCAGCGAGGAGGCTCATCAGGCGGAGCTTGTCAACAAAGCCAACGGCAATTTGGTGGCCTGTGGGGTGCAGCGCGACGCTGTAAGCCTCATCCGCGAACCGGCGGCGCTGGGCGCAGCGCCTGTGGGAGATTTTTTAAAGTTCATAAATCGATTCATTATCTTGTTAAGAAAATCAGTGAGCTCTTTACCTCAATGCCCAGATAGAGAACCTAGCGCATAACTGCAGGCCAGAGAAGGGGAGAGAGAGGCAAGAGAGAAGAGACAACGGAGAAAGGAGAGGGGTTTGCCGACCCCTAATAAAGCAGCCCAGTCGGCCTTACCCGGTCTCATAGTTCCACACTCGAACTGAGCGGTCAGTTGAGCAGGTGGCAACTAGCGGCTTCTGCAGGCAAACGTCCAGTCCAGTGATTGGGCCATTGTGACTCGGATCGGTGAGGGGTTCGAACTCCTCTACTTGATCCTGTTAGAAAAAAAAATAATTAACATACCGCTACCTAATAATCTTCTATAAGCGCCTAATATTTCATCAGGAAACAATCAAGCACCTTCTCGGGCAGCGGAGACACCAAGCTGAATGTGAAAATCTGCCTTCGGTTCGTCAGCACCGCCAGGGTGTCGTCGCCAGGACTCACGCACAGGTCGGTGATGGCCACCGGCTCCGCGTCCGGCTCGTCTGAGCTGGCCTCCTCCGGGATCTGAGCGGGAGGGTGATATGAACGGAGATTCTATCTATCTATCTATCTATCTATCTATCTATCTATCTATCTATCTATCTATCTATCTATCTATCTATCTATCTATCTATCTATCTATCTATCTATCTATCTATCTATCTATCTATCTATCTATCTATCTATCTATCTATCTATCTATCTATCTATCTATCTATCTATCTATCTATCTATCTATCTATCTATCTATCTATCTATCTATCTATCTATCTATCTATCTATCTATCTATCTATCTATCTATCTATCTATCTATCTATCTATCTATCTATCTATCTATCTATCTATCTATCTATCTATCTATCTATCTATCTATCTATCTATCTATCTATCTATCTATCTATCTATCTATCTATCTATCTATCTATCTATCTATCTATCTATCTATCTATCTATCTATCTATCTATCTATCTATCTATCTATCTATCTATCTATCCATCTATCTATCTATCTATCTATCTTGGCTTTGGCTTTCATTGGCTTTCCAGCTGCCTTAATCGTTTCCGGTGATCTTGTGTGCGTGCTTTCAGCTTGATTGGCTGCGGCAAGCAAGCTCGAAAGAGCTCGCTTCGCTCGCTCTTTCTCGCTATCTACTATCTATCTATCTATCTATCTATCTATCTAAGCTATGCGCACAAGCGCATGCGCAGCCGCCATGCGCACAAGTTGTTGCCCAGAGAATCCGCACCCAGATCTCCCGGCTCCGGACGAACGCCTCTGCGCCGGCCCCGTCAACCCGCTCGTAGAGAACCACTCTCGCAGATTTCTCCAGCGATACGGCGAAACCTCTTGAGCAGGGCTGCAGGCAGCGGACGCCGCCGCCGCCGCCGCCGCCGCCGCCGCCGCCACTCAGCAAGTCGATGTCAGCCCGACGCTCCGAGCCCTCCAGCAC
This sequence comes from Macrostomum lignano, assembly GCA_002269645.1. NCBI lineage: Eukaryota > Metazoa > Platyhelminthes > Macrostomidae > Macrostomum > Macrostomum lignano. The sequence goes on along the minus strand of NIVC01004012.1, from coordinate 13,970 downwards.
GATGACGCGTCCAGTCGCGGTGCCCAGAGCCAAGCCGGACTCATTGAGCCAGCAGTGCCGGCTGGCTGCCCCGGAGACGGCCGCGTCCAACCGGATGTTCGGCACGCCGCCGGCTCCGGCTGTTGCCGCGGCCTGTCGCAGCTGACCGTCAGCGTAGCGCAGAACGCGAAGGCCGCCGCCAGAGCCGCCACTGAGGCAGACCAGGCTGGGGTCGGACGGGCTGAATGAAACCTGGAATGAATTGGTGAGGTTTTCACCTGCATTTTTGGATCTATTAGAAAACAGTGAATATCAATGCAATAATTGTCTTCAAGGCTTGAATTTGAAAGGCTTTTGAATTATAGGAAAATTTTTAAAGGCCGGTTACTTGTAGAGCTTTTTTATCCTTAGTTATCTCTCAGCTCTCTTAAGATAAAGTAGGAATTCATCCCATGATAAATGATAATAAATCTAATGGATACTAGATTGTAACGCTAATCATCTGTACTATCTTAAGGAGAGATGAGTTTTGAATAGCCATTTACTACAGGATCATAAAATTAAAAACGCAGGAAATATTGAAGGCAGCCTTTAAAAACAGTAAATATTATCTATAGCTGGGGTCGGCAAACTTCGGCCCGAAAAGCCTCTCCATCCGGCTCTCGGGTCCTTTGAAACTTCACAATAGCAATCAGGCCCGCTCAAGGTTTGTCTCTTCTCAGCTCTCTCTCTTCTTTTCACTCCCTTCTCCTCTTTCCTCTGCTCCCTTCTCTCCTCTCTTCCCTCTTCTCTCCTCGTATCTTCTGTATTTTTTCTCATCTTATCTCTCGCCTCTCCTCTCTTCTCTCGTCTCTCGTCTTCTATATTACCTCTCCTTTCCACTCTCATCTGGCTCGCAGCCATGAGCTAGATACTTTTTCCTGGTCCACATAGGGTTCAGCCCAAAGCTGCGCCCCCTTTACCTGGCTAAACACTACACCGCCGGAAGGTGAATAGCAGGCCAGCAGCTTGTTGTTGGACCACTGCCAATAGGCCAGCTGGCAGCCGCTCGGCCCGGTCAGCAGGCCGGCCAGGTATTTTGCGTCGTGCGAGAATGCCAGGCTGGCGAAATCGGCGCCAGCCAGAAGCTGGTCGGCGGCTCCGCCGGTAACTTGACGCTTGACCCGGCCGCTTTGCAGATCTACAATACTGATGGCCACTCGATCGGACTCGGTGTTCACTCCTTCGGCTACGGCAGCGAAGCGTCGATTGGGTGACAGGGTCAGCGCGGTAACACGGGACTGGCCTTGCCTGCCAAGAGGCAGAAATCTCTGCTGTTCATTTTGTTCTAGTTGATTCTGTTGAACAAGTTTCTCCTGCGGTTGTGTACTGCGCAGTACGATATAATTTCCGCACGGGTAAGCAAGGAGATTTTCATCGGCAAATTGGAGCCCGTCTGCCACGCCGCTTCGAATACCGAAAGCGAGGCTTAGCTCAACTGTTGCAGCCGGAGCCAGGGGTGTCACCATTTTGCTAACCGGCTGATTTTCTTCGGTTGTACTCTCTTCAGGCATTGGATTATTAATTTCTTGGCATAAATTTGTTTATGGAAAAATTGAAAGATAGTTAAAAATTATAGAAAAATATGTACAAAAAGAACGATCACACGCGCCTGTATAAACACGATAGCACAATATGGCTCGTACATGCAGTCAACCAACTTTGAAGTATATAAAGCATACATAAAACAAAGACGGCTTTCACATACATATTATAATTTGCTCATACTCTAATTTGCTTATTATTTCTATAATCCTATGAAAGAAACCAAAAGATTATGAAAAAAGAAATCACTTTGATAAAATTTACGGTTTACATGAAAATTACATAAAACATTTCACATGTACATTATCCATGGGACATTCAGTATGAGCAAGAATTCAGTTAACATTAGTTTAGCTAAGTATGTCAATTGGGAATATATGATCCTGTACTTCCAACATAAGCCGAAAGCAAAAATATACTTTTGCAAATTATATTCAATAGTAACAACTCTATCCACGAATTCGACAAAATGCGAAACCAAGCAAATAATGTCTACTTTTTTGCGTCGAATTATGAAGATCAGATTTATTAAGATCATGGAGGTCTTTTGGCTTGGTTATAAAGTGAAATTATCAGAATTCGATTGAAACCAAACCAAAGCCGAGTTCCACTCCTGGTTACAACTGATAAGAATTTTTTTAGAAAAATCGTATTCACTCAGTTAAACTGAAGAAGTATGTTTTTTTATTTTAAAATCAAAATATTTCGCACTTGCTGAAACGGTATTTAATATAGAAGCGAAAAGTTTTCAATTGTGTTTTAATCCCATTTAAAACGTGCTTAATATTCCGTGAGTTCTTATCATAAATCAATGATAGGCCCTTATGCTTAATGCGTGCATTAATGCAAAGCCTAATAACCTATTGATTCGAGTTCACAATACATAAAAAACACTAAAGCACAAACGAGTAATTGAATCTAATATACAAAAATTGCTTGTATGTATGCAATCGATTATCTCCCGAAAGGCTCAACCGATTTTCGCCGTTTCTTCACCAAAACTTAAAGTCTAGTAATTGCTTGGTTGCTTGCTTGTATGCAATTTCTAACTAAGTCTAAAATTCATATAGCCAATGGTCGGTTTTTAATAAGTTCTTCGTTTCTCTGTCCTAAGTTAATACGCTTGTTTGCCTGCCTTGGGCCTTATGGGTCTAATATTAGTCATTTATTTAATCTTTATGTCCTATGATCTATAGGCCTATATGACTATTTTATGCCTATTATGTAACTTTGATGACTGTGAGAATGCATGCACGAGTGAAGTCTAACTAGCTTAATTTAGTATTAGCTATGCAGACTATGCAGATAAAATATCAATTCATTATTGATTTGTGTCAGTGGCTTTGATTTAGCCTTTATTAAGCTTAGGTAGGCCTAGGAATATTTGCTCCATGGTCCTAATGTAATGCCAATGGTTGCAAGCAACTAACTTGTCACTTGCACATATTAGGCTAGGCTTGACTTAGATAGGCTATGCTTAGACATATTAACTTGATGAATAGTCTGCAAGCTGTTTCTTTTAGCCTGCAGTTCTGATTTATAAAAAAGCAAGGGCCACCTAGGCCTAACCTGACCTGACCTAACCTACTAAGTTGGCTAATAATGCTTTTACTTTGAAATGAATTATGAATTTATAGCAATTATTTTGTATCTGGCCATGGCACTTATTCAATATTTTTTAAGTAGGGCCTATAATAGATAAATTAGACTTCTAAGTTTTGTAGGCAATGTTTCTGCTTTGGTGTTATACTTATATTTATGATTATATATAGGCCTATAAATCAGTGTTGGGTCAGTGTTAATGACTTTAAAAATAGTGTTAATAAATAAGTGTTAATGAAAATCTTAACTTCTATTAATGCCATAATGGCAATAAATAGTGTTAGTGTTAGCATTAAAACAAAATCCTAACATATTAATTCTTTAATAAATTAACTAAAAATTGAGCATTAATAAGCATTAATCTATTAATTTAAAGTTAATAGGCCTTATAGAAAATACAAAAATCTTGAACTTTTAAAAAATAGACTATATTATAATACATTGTCTTTGCTTTTCCTATCTTTTTAGTGAAACGCAGGTCATCCAAGCAATTTACAAGCTAAAAAAGTAATAAATAATAATTTTAAAAACTTTTTACATATAATCTAATCAAATGGCTATTAGCATAGTTTATGTTCTACTGTGTTTTTTAATTTTAATTTTATTTTTAATTTTAATTTTTTTAAAATTCATAAGCAGCTATATGAAAAGTATAGACATGCTGGGGCGCAACCTAGGGATTCACCTGGCTATTTCTATTGGCAACACATATGTAAGTTGTCATTAGATGGAATAGTTGTCATGTGACTACTCTTAGCTAATAGCAACTTACATATGTATGTTGCCAATAGAAATGGCTAAGTGATTCCCAAGATTGTGCATATATAAGTATAAGTATAGAACTAGAAATTTGACATAGATTGCTTTTTGCAGCTTTATTCTATCTATTATAGTGCAAAGTTACAAGTGCTTAAAGTTCAAAAACATGACGGGACCCTATTGTGGAATGACTTACCACTATTACTAAAAGTAAGCATATAATAAAAAAGTGATATATTGATTTGAAACTTTAAAGCTAATCAGTTAATAATAAATATAAATTGTAAGGTTATTTAGTAGCATTAGTTGGTATAGCAAAAAAAATTACAAAAGATTGGGAAAGAAATAAATCAAAATGATCAATACTCATATGCAAGCAATAAAGTCTATAATTTTAATTTATTATTAAAGTTCATTAGTAAGAAATTGTTACATTTGCATGATCATTGTCATAGGACATAAACAATGAGATTAATTAGGCATTTAGGTAAAACTAAAATCAATTGCATACCTACCAACAGACCATTTTTAATATATGTATTGAAAAAAAGGGTTTTGTTTTGAACTAAATCATCTTGAAATACAATTATATAAAGTAAAAGCAAGTATAATATAAAATAGGCCCTAATTTTTCATACTTTTTATAGAGAAGTAACTTTTTATAGAAAGTATAAGATATCTAGCTTTCATTGGATTGTTATAATATCAAAATAGTCTTGCTATTATTTTCATTGAAATCTTATTCAAATATTGAAATTTGTAAAAACTAAAGGCTTTATATTATATAACTTTAACATTGAATAAAAATGATGTGTTCAAGCATAAGAGTCATTGGAAATAAAAGTCAAATCCAATACATATAATGAACTTAATTTTTTTATTTTACTAATTTTTATATCAAGTATGTTAGAATTTTTTATAAAACTCTTACTATTTTTATTTTTGTCAATAGGTTAAATTTGTTGTTATAATTAAAAAACAACTTTTTAATCTGTTAATTTGTTTATAATAAAAGGTAATGATATTAGACATTGCATTAACTATGCAAAAATAGTAAAAAAAAATAATTTTCTATAGTTCCCCTATACATTTAGGCCTAAGAGTGACTTTAGTAAGTATTGTTACAAAGGTTTTTGCTATTCTAATTATATTTGCTTTATTCTCATCAAAAGACAAAGTGATAAAAGCTAAAATGACTTATTAGGCATATAAACAAGATATGAGAAGTTTTGTAATGGTTTTATTATTTGACAAATTTAAAAAAAAATTGTGTTTTTTACCTTGGGCAGGTAAGATTTATTAATTAAAAAAATTACTTCAAGAATCTCACTGGAGTCCTTAATATTATCTATTTCAATTTAGTTTTTAAAAATGCTAATTTAATACTCTATAAGTTTTATAGTTTGTAATAATGTGGTTTAATAATTAAGTCAGACAGAGTTAAGGTTTTTTGTATGAGATTTCATATTTTTTTGCTAAAATCCTAGGATTTAGAATTGAAATATACAGTTTATATAATATTGGCTCTAAATATTAAATGTTAATGTTTTTAGATCTTGCAAAATTTAGATCTTGGGACAACAATATTAGGATTAGGATCCTTTTAAACCTCTGTGCATGTCTAAATATGGGGCAAGAGGCAAAGTGGCTTAGTGGTTAATCTGTCTAACTCTGTGTCTATCAATCACCAAATGACAATTGTCAAGCCATAAGGTGTGCATACATTCCTAACAATAAGAAACATAGGCCATTGTATGCCTTGTGTAAATGATTTGGGATTTTAGATTTTAGAATTGGGATTGGAAATCATTGGATTTAAGGATTGTTTGATGTCTGAACTGGGGTCCATGGATTTAAGAATTGGGACCCTGGATGTCTAAATTGGCGTCCTGTGATTTAAGAATCAGGATCCCGAGATTTCAAGATTCGGATCCCGGGATCTCAGACCAGCATTTTGGATTCAAGGTTGGAAATTCTGGGATTTAATAATTAGAATACCAGGAGTTCAGGACTACAAGCGAGAATCGGGATCCTGCATTCGAATTGGGAATACCAAGATTTAATGATTGGGATCCCAGGATTTCAGAATGAGGATTCTTTGATAAGGATCAGTATCGGGATTCTTCCATCTGGCTTGTGAAAACAATGCATGGCGCTGCGTACTAGCAAAGTGCAGCGAATGCTGCCGTTGCTATGCAGCCGAGCCTATGCAGCATCGCGCGGCATCGGCCACCTGTTTAAAAACTTTCGCCAGCGGCCGCACCGCAATCCGCGAGTGATTCCTCATCCCAAAGTGAAAGCGTTTCGAGTTCGCGAATGGCACAAACGCGACCCGGACGCTGTGGCCATATTTGAAAGCCGTTGGGCCAGCTATGAGATGCAGCTGAATGCGTTGCAGCAGGCTTTCTATTATGAATTGCACGGTCGGCTATTGTTGCCTGGGGAGCGGGTACGCCAGTTAATTCTCTAATGCATATTTCTAGCCTTGAATGCCCCTAATAAGCAATACTAGATGTTCAGGGCTAAAGGGCAAGTGTCTCACGGGCCACGTATTAGGGTTGAAGCCAGGAATTTTTATTGCGATGGCCGCGTTTTTTGGGAGCGCCATCGATGCGGCCAGCATTAGGCGCGCCAGCATTAAGGGCTCCAACACGAGGGGTGCCAGCATTAAGAGCGCCAGCACAAGGAGCGCCAGCATTAAGGTGCCATCACAAGAGGCGCCAACACAAGGGGTGCCAGCATTAAGGGCGTCAACACAAGTAGCGCCAGCACATAAGGCGCCAAAACAAGGCGTGCCAGCATTAAGGGCGCCAACACAAGGAGCGCCAGCTTAGGGCGTCAGCACATAAGGCGCCAACACAAGGGGTGCCAGAATTAAGGGCGTCAACACAAGGAGCGCCAGCTTAGGGCGCCAGCACATAAGGCGCCAACACAAGGGGTGCCAGCATTAAGGGCGCCAACACAAGGAGTGCCAGCATTAAGGGCGCCAACACAAGGAGTGCCAGCATTAAGGGCGCCAACACAAGGAGCGCCAGCATTAAGGGCGCCAACACAAGGAGCGCCAGCATTAAGGGCTCCAACACAAGGGGTGTCAGCATTAAGGGCGCCAACACAAGGAGCGCCAGCATTAAGGGCTCCAGCACAAGGGGTGTCAGCATTAAGGGCGCCAACACAAGGAGTGCCAGCATTAAGGGCGCCAGCACAAGGGGTGTCAGCATTAAGGGCGCCAACACAAGGAGTGCCAGCATTAAGGGCGCCAACACAAGGAGTGCCAGCATTAAGGGCGCCAGCACAAGGGGTGTCAGCATTAAGGGCGCCAACACAAGGAGTGCCAGCATTAAGGGCGCCAACACAAGGAGCGCCAGCATTAAGGGCTCCAACACAAGGGGTGTCAGCATTAAGGGCGCCAACACAAGGAGCGCCAGCATTAAGGGCTCCAGCACAAGGGGTGTCAGCATTAAGGGCGCCAACACAAGGAGCGCCAGCATTAAGGGCTCCAACACAAGGGGTGTCAGCATTAAGGGCGCCAACACAAGGAGCGCCAGCATTAAGGGCTCCAGCACAAGGGGTGTCAGCATTAAGGGCGCCAACACAAGGAGCGCCAGCATTAAGGGCTCCAGCACAAGGGGTGTCAGCATTAAGGGCGCCAACACAAGGAGTGCCAGCATTAAGGGCGCCAGCACAAGGAGCGCCAGCATTAGGGCGCCATCACAAGAGGCGCCAACACAAGGGCCGCTAGCATTAAGGGCGCCAGCACAAAGGGTGTCAGCATTAAGGGCGCCAGCACATAAGGTGCCAATACAAGGGGTGCCACAGCTGTTGTGAAAGAAAGGATATATAGTCAAGGGAGCTACTGAAAAAAAGAATTAGGCACTCCGTTTTTTCATCTACATGTAGTTAATGTAAGTGTCTGAGTGGAGTAATCGTTTAAACAAAAGTTTTTTTAATAACATTAAGCTTAAGACTAAGAGTGCTTTTGCTTTAGTTTAAGTGATTTTTTCGTATTCGGAACGAATCAAATGAGATTTGAACATTCAACGTCAGGCTTCCGACGGTCTGCACAAGCTCGGCAGCCAAGAGGACCAGCTGGCCGACAGCGCCGAGACCAAGCGCCAAGTTGACGAAGCCGAACGAATCAACGCCGATTGGAACGCTCGGAGCGCCGAGCTTCGCGTAGATGAGATGCGACGCCAACTAGATGAGCTGCGCAATGAGCACGACCGTCTGCAGCTGGACAGCGAACTGGCCGACCAAGCTGCCGTGCTCAGCTTCCAGGCTCGACTGAAACGCGACCTCGAACAGGCTGGCGATTTTATTGACGAAAGCAATTTAGATGCTAAAATCGAGGCGATTTTGGACTCGCCAATTGTTGATTTTAACTTTGCCATCGATCCGGCTGGCAATATGATCCGGGGTGTTGTTGGATCGGCGGCCGACTCCGTGCCGGAACCGCCGGAGCCTCCTTCGCCGGATGAACTGTCGGTTAGGGTGTAGTTCCCCTTCTATTGTGTAATTAACTATGAGACGCTTCTTATTCTAATTTACCCACTTTTTTTACAACCCTTAATTGTTACATGCATGGGTTTCATTGTTCTGGGTAGCTCAGGTTCGGGGCTGGAGCTTGTCGTGCAATTAACACCCTTGAGGGCCAACCCCCAAGGCACAGAGAGTGTACACGTCCAATGGTGAGAAGGTACACCTTGTATGAGTGGTGCGTCTGCATACGTATCCGTATGCGTGCCCAGGGGTCAGCGGAGTGGACATGACTGCTTGTCTTTGATTTGCGGCAGCAGAGAGAGGCACCGGCTGGCTTGTTTGAGCTCACCCACTTTTCTGACCCCTGAGATACGTAACTGATGCACACACTCATTCGGGTGATAGTCAAAAGTACACAAAAATATTTACAGTACATTACGAAGTAGAATGGGTTTTGGGGCGCTGTGTCCCCCCCCCACCCCGACTGCCCTGCTGTGTCTGGGGGACTGAAAGGTAGTCCTTGTTTTTTGAATGCTAACGGCTAGACCAGAATATTTTGTCTAAAATGCCAAAAAACATATTTCATTGTTGAATTGTCTGTAATATCGGGTTATTGAATCTTAAGCTTCAGTAGAAGAACAAGAAGCAAGCAATTATGGGTTGTCAAAAAGATTGGTAATACGAAGCGTTACTTAATTTCTCTCGCTCAGCTTTTTAATAGTTTCTCCCTGAAGTGAACTGCTACTGGCTTTTGATCTTGTAGTCAACTGCATAGGTTCGTTCCCAAATCGAAAACGTTGCTTTACGTTTTCTAAACAGAAAGTTAAACTTTTTTCGCATTCAACCTTTTGCTTGATCAGTGTCATTGTTTATGAAATATTTTATTGCCGAACAGTTAGTTTCTGTTGAATAAATAAATGGAACATTGTCATTGGCAAGATATAATATCGGTTCGTTTTGTTATCTCTTAATTTTTTGGGCTCACTCCAGTGTTGCTTGCACTAGCTACCGGCATGACTATAGAATATTTAGTCTTATTAGTTCACGAACTTTCATGTACACTTATACAAAATTCTCGTCCCCGCAATGTACACCACGCTCCCCAATAATTTAAGCACGAATTTCCAGTCTAAACCGTTATCACTATCAATGTACACCTTCTCTTACCCAATTCTCGTCCCTCAATGTACATTAAGCTGGCTCCTGATAAGCCCCCAAATAATTTAAAGACGAGTTTCCAGTCTAACCGTTATCAATGTACACCTCTTACCCAATTCTCGTCCCTCAATGTACATTAGCCGACTTTTTGCAGTCCCACGATAAGTTTAAGAACTCACTCCCTACCCAACCACTACAAATGCCCTCTCCGATGTACACTGACTTCCGTAGATTAACTTCAATAATTTATTGTACAAACACTCAAATGGAATTTTATTTTAACATAAGTTATACGCAAGTTGAATTTAATAATCCACGGTCTCATTTAAAGCACACGCTGTTGAACCACTTAGTTTAGAATTTTCATCTTGAATCTATTTATGGACAATTTCTGCCGCTCGAATTATTATTTGTAGCAGCATGTCGTCCCGTTTGACCCGCTTCATCACCTCCCTGACTGGTGGCCGGCCGCCGCCTCTGCAGGGCCCGCCAGCTTCGGCTAGCGTGGCCAGCGCCACCGCGTCCGGTCGGCCGACGGTTGTGTCCGACTCTCATCGGCGCCAGTCGCCTCTGCTGCACACTCCACTGACTGTGCAGCCAGAAGGCTTCAACTGGCAGTCAATGGCCGAACAGGCCAAACCGGCTGCCGCGTACGCCAAGGACAACGAAAACGTTCTAATTGGTCGGTTGTCCAATGGGCTCACAGTGGCTTCTATGGATCGTATAGGTACTGGATGTACAGTTGGAGTTGTCATCAAAGCCGGGCCTAGGTTTCAGGTGTGTACAAGTTTTATTATTGAATAGTGCAGACTTGCTGTTATACTTCTTGTGCATGTGTTCTTTTTCTAAAACTTAAGCACGACCCGGACACTGTCCTTATCCTTAACCGCAGGCCGGCTTTACCAAAGGCGTGTCCCATCTAGTTGAGAAGATGTCGTTCGGTTCAACTCGCGCCTACCCGAATCGCGAGCATTTATTGAGCGAAATCGAACAATGCGGCGGCATATTCGATACGCAGAGCAGCAAGGACGCTACTATTTACGCTATGAGCGCTAATCCTCTGCACCTGGACCGGCTGGTCTCCGCCCTGGCCCAGGTGGTCTACCGGGCCCGCTACGACTCCGACGAGGTGGTGGCCGCCAGAGAAAAGGTGATCCTCGATCTAGTAGAAAATTATTAGTGAAATCTTATCCGTGCCTTGCTACTGCTACCTGTCCCTTCCCGTGTCTATCAGCAGCTTGCTATTGCTACCTGTCCCTTTCCGTGTCTATCAGCAGCTTGCTATTGCTACCTGTCCCTTCCCGTGTCTATCAGCAGCTTGCTATTGCTACCTGTCCTTCCCGTGTCTATCAGCAGCTTGCTATTGCTACCTGTCCCTTCCCGTGTCTATCAGCAGCTTGCTATTGCTACCTGTCCCTTCCCGTGTCTATCAGCAGCTTGCTATTGCTACCTGTCCCTTCCCGTGTCTATCAGCAGCTTGCTATTGCTACCTGTCCCTTCCCGTGTCTATCAGCAGCTTGCTATTGCTACCTGTCCCTTCCCGTGTCTATCAGCAGCTTGCTATTGCTACCTGTCCCTTCCCGTGTCTATCAGCAGCTTGCTATTGCTACCTGTCCCTTCCCGTGTCTATCAGCAGCTTGCTATTGCTACCTGTCCCTTCCCGTGTCTATCAGCAGCTTGCTATTGCTACCTGTCCCTTCCCGTGTCTATCAGCAGCTTGCTATTGCTACCTGTCCCTTCCCGTGTCTATCAGCAGCTTGCTATTGCTACCTGTCCCTTTCCGTGTCTATCAGCAGCTTGCTATTGCTACCTATCCTTCCTGTGTCTATCGTCTCGCTATTTTATGCTCGCAATGTACAGTCCAGCCGATGATTTTTTCTAATAAATTCTCAAAAAGGTCCGCTTCGATTGGGAGGCCATGGAGATGAGCGCCAGCCCCGAGCCCATACTGACCGACCTGTTGTACAGCGCCGCCTATCAGGCCAACACGCTGGGCTTTCCCAAGTTCTGCCCATTAGACAATGTTGACTCAATCGATCGATCTGAGGTGTTACGCTATTTAGCTACTTATTACCGGCCGGAGCGCATGATCCTATGCGGAATTGGCGTACCGCATCAGCCGCTAATGCAGGCAGCGGAGAGTTACTTTGCCGATCAGCCGACTGGCTGGCCGGCTCCGCGGGCGCTGCCGCTCAGCAGCCGGACAATTCCGTAGCTCAGTACACCGGTGGCGAGGCCCGAGTTGAAAAGGCTCATTCTCAGATGCACGCAGCGCTTCAATTGCCAGAGCTAATACACATTGGCCTGGGCTTGGAGTCCTGCTCACTATCCGACGAAGGCTTTGTCGCCTCCTGCGTACTCAACATGATGATGGGCGGCGGCGGCAGCTTCAGCGCCGGCGGACCGGGCAAAGGCATGTACACCCGACTGTTCACCAGGGTGCTGAACCGGCACTATTGGGTGAATAGCGCTCAGGCTAGCAACCAGGCCTACGCCGATTCCGGACTGTTTGCTATTCAGGCTAGCGCTCCGCCTCAGCAGTGCCGCGATCTGTGCAAGGTGAGGATTAACTTTACTCTGAGAATTGCATCAGTACTACTGCTAAATTGCCCTGATAAACTTCTCCCAATGGCAATAAAAAAATTCTACCCATAAACTTCTCGAAATAGCTCTTAAATTCACATCTGTGCTGTCCTTGTCAAACTTCTCAGGAGTAACTTAAATCCACCCCTGAACTGTCCTGTCAAACTTCTCAGGATTAACTTAAATCCACCCCTGAACTGTCCTTGTCAAACTTCTCAGGATTAACTTAAATCCACCCCTGAACTGTCCTTGTCAAACTTCTCAGGATTAACTTAAATCCACCCCTGAACTGTCTGTCAAACTTCTCAGGATTAACTTAAATCCACCCCTGAACTGTCCTGTCAAACTTCTCAGGATTAACTTAAATCACGCCTGAACTGTCCTGTCAAACTTCTCAGAATTCATCTAAACCCACCTCTGGAATGTCTTGTTAAACTTTTCAGAGTTTACTTAAACCCACCTCTGGAATGTCCTTGTTAAACTTCTCAGAATTCACCTAAACCACCTCTGGAATGTCCTTGTTAAACTTCTCAGAATTCACCTAAACCCACCTCTGGAATGTCCTTGTTAAACTTTTCAGAGTTTACCTAAACCCACCTCTGAACTTTACTCGTACTGTCAAACTTCTTAGGATTAACCTAACCCACCTCTGAACTGTCTTGTTAAACTTCTCGGAATTCACCTAAGTAATCCACCTCTAAACTCTTCTGTTAAAATTGCCTAAATGGCCTTTAAGCCAACTCTGAATTGGAATTTCCGTGTTAATCCTTGCTAATCTAGTTTATAAACGTTCAGGTACACTACCTAGCTCGTACATATAAGTTAATCCTTAACAAAGAGAAAAAGCGTGGATATTCCGCAGGTGATAGTGCGCGAGCTTCACGCGATGACAGACCGGCTGCCGCACGATCAGGTGCAACGCGCAAAGAAGCAACTGCAATCAATGCTGCTCATGAATCTGGAAATGCGTCCTGTTGTTTTCGAAGACGTCGGCCGGCAGATTCTGTCGTCTGGCGAACGGAAGCCGCCTCAGTACTGGACTGAACAGATTGAACAAATTGAAGAGAGGCATCTGCGCGACTTTGCTAAGCGAATGCTGCTCAGCCGGCCTAGCTATGTTGCTTACGGGCCTCAACTGATCTGGCACCTCACTACAGCCAGGTGCTCGAATGGATGGCCGACAGCGGCGCCGCTAAATCCGCCGCCTCGTCTGTTTATTCGCGAATCAAGTGATTCAGTCTTATCTGTCAATTATTTATTGAAGTTCCAAATACAATATTTGCCCAGCTATTTTATAGTAGATGCATTTTTGTTTAATTTATTAGCTTGAATACAATGCAGGAACAGTATATAGTGTTTATATGGAATTTATAGAGAGGAAAGTTGGGGTAATTTTTAAACTGTCTATTGCACGTCTGCAGGGGATTTTGAACTCATATTAATAGATTGATAGACCGAAGTTTTTGCTTGTGAAGCATATCCTTATATAGTATTGTAGTTAGGATAGCAAGAGTGAGTATTTGCCATAGTAGTCTCTGTGTTATGTCGCTCGCAATTTTGAATAGTTTTAAGAAGTAGAGCGTCTACTCTTTTTCAGTAGTTTGTCTGCGCATTGTCACCTAAATTTAATGTAACAGCCTAATATTTCCTTTCCTTACTCTCAGGAGTCAGGTTTGTGGCCTCATGAGCATATGGGGTTAGAAGCATTTAACTCGATGTACCCCAATCTAGCTCAGCCAATTAGAGAACAGTAAGGAGAGAGCTGAAATTCAGATGGGCGAAACTCAGCTTAGGGGCAGACCCAATCTGGCTCAGCCAATGAGAAGGCA
>NIVC01004011.1:0-64755 GCA_002269645.1 Macrostomum lignano | reverse complement strand
CCTATGATTATAAATCCAGACAATAAAGATAATAAATGTTTATTATGGTGTTTATTAATTCATAAATATCACAATCAAGTAGAATCACACATTAATAAAATATATAATTATAGACAATATGAGGATGAAAAATAATGAAAAACATATCCATACCCAGTAGCAATAGATGATATATATAAGATTGAAAAAATGAATGGTTTAAATATTAATGTTTTTACAATGAAGAACCAAAAGATCTAGAAGAAATTCAGCAGTCGATCCAGAATGGTATAAGAAAATGTTATCTTGTTAAGCCAGCAACTGATATACAGCACCAGATCAAATCGATCTTTGTACATGCAGCGCGAAAATGAAACACATTATATATACATAAAAGATATTAGTTCTTTTTTAAGAGAAATAGAAATAGATATCCACTATGTAGAAATTGTTTTACATTTAAAAAGGATGAAACAGCTCTTAAAAACCACCAACGATTTTGTTTAGATCACAAAATTTACTAATGCTATAATGCCAGCATCTGAAGATGCAACCCTAAAGTTCCAACAACAACATTATATGGCAGTTAAAAAACCAATAGTAATATATGCTGATTTTGAAGCAACAAATGTTCCTTAAAAGAATCACAGACGGTATCATGATGACGTGAATGCACAAAAAAATTACAACACAGTTTCGAATAGTTATTGTATATATGTACACTCTGTAGCTGATCATATATTTAAATCAAGGATGATTACTTACCACGGTAATGATGCAGCTAAGCACATGGCAGAATCATTAGTAAATGTATTTGAATATATTCAAAATCAATATGATAAATTATCAAAAAATATTAATATGACAAATAAGGATAGAGACAATTATAAAAATGCAACAAATTGTTTTATGTGCAAAAGACATTTAAGTAAGAATAATAAGATACGAGAACATTGTCATCTAACAGGAAATTATCGAGGGGCAGCATGTAGATCATGTAATGCAAAAGAAGGAAAAGGATGTAAGGAAATACCAGTATTTTTTCATAATGGTTCCGGATATGATTTTCATTTCTTAGTTCGAGAATTGCTTCATTTAGGAAAGGATGAATATGAAATAAATATATTACCTAAAACATCAGAAAATTACATATCAATAACATATGGTAAGAAATACTCCCATCTAGTTTTTCTAGATTCCTTGAGATTCTTATCAACATCTTTAGCAAATGTTGTTTCATCATTAGTTCCAAAACCATGGGATTTAGAAATAGTAAAGAAAAACTTTCCAATACTATTGAATCGTTTCAAAAAAGAAAAACTATCCGAGGAAGAACTAATGCTATTAACTCGTAAGGGCATCTATCCATATGAATATGTAACATCTGAAGACGTATTTTTTCATACCGAATTACCCCAATTGAAAAGTTTTATTCAACATTATCACAAACAAACATAAGTGAATCGGATTATGAACACGCTCAAAAAGTATGGAAATACTTTAATTGTAAAACATTTAAAGATTATCATAATCTATATCTTAAAGCAGATGTTCTCCTATTAGCTGATGCATTTGAAAACTTTAGGAATCATACATATGAGAATTTTAAAATTGATCCCGCATATTGTTTCAGTGCACCGGATTAACATGGGCTTGTGGTTTGAAACATACAGATGTTAAGATTGATTTACTAACTGATCATGATATGTTGTTAATGATTGAGAGAGGAATTCGCGGCGGATTCTCGGGTGTACTAGGAGATAGATATACTAAAGTAAATAATAATATCTTCCAAATTATAATAAAAAAGAAAAATCATCATATGTATTATATCTAGATGCAAACAATTTATACGGTGGTTGTATGAAACAAAAATTACCAATAGCTGATTTCCAATGGGAAGATGACCCCGATTATTACAAAAATATTCCCGAAGGAAGGGGCTGTATCGTAGAAGTGGATTTGCAATATACTCGGGAAGCAAAAGCAAAAACATATAAATATCCTTTAGCTCCAGAGCATTGTTCAGTTAATGAAGATGATTTATCACAAACACAAAAAGATTATCTTAAAGTAGATAATGCAAAACATCTAGCAACAAAAAAATTAATATTAAATTTACATGATAAGAAAAACTATGTAGTGCATTATAAGCTTCTACAATTTTATGAAAAGCAGGGATTAAAAGTGTCTAAAGTACATCGAACAATATCGTTTATTGAGGAAGATTGGTTAGCTAAATATATTGACTTTAATTCAAATCAGAGACAGATGTCAAAAACAAATTTTGAGAAAGATTATTGGAAATTAATGAATAATGCTTTTTATGGAAAAACGGTTGAAAATATTAGAGATAGAACCCAATTCCATTTAGAAAAGGATATTGATAAAGCAAAGAAATATTTCTCAAAACCTAACTTTAAAGACTTTATAAAATTTGATGATAACTTTATGGGTATTCATATGAGA
Source organism: Macrostomum lignano (assembly GCA_002269645.1). Taxonomy (NCBI): domain Eukaryota; kingdom Metazoa; phylum Platyhelminthes; family Macrostomidae; genus Macrostomum; species Macrostomum lignano. The sequence continues at coordinate 62,307 of NIVC01004011.1, read as the reverse complement.
AATAAAACAACAAAATTTCTTAAACCAATATTTATTGGAATGGTTGTTTTAGATTATGCAAAGCTGGTAATGTATGAATACTATTATGATGTTATAAATAAAACATGGCCAGATAACTATCCAATATATGCAGACACCGACAGTTTGGTATTTAAGGTTGAAACAGAGATCGGGCAAAGCCCACGAACCAAAGGTTCGATGTCTATAAAGATATGGAAAAAATTAAGGATACATGGATACCTCCGACTATCCGGATAACCATCCTTTAAAATCAGATCAAAATAAAAAAGTTGTACTTAAAATGAAAGATGAATTAAATAGCAAAATCATAACCGAGTTTATAGCAATAAGATCAAAATGCTATGCATTTAAGGTTTTAGGACAGGAGGGAGAGGTAAAAAAAATAAAAGGGGTATCAAGAGCAGCAGTAAAAAAGATAACATTTGATGATTATAAAAACGTACTTTTAGATTACCTTAATACAATTGAAAATTATCATGCTCCACAATATCGATTAAATTCAGATAAGCATCAGATGTTTGTCATCGAGACAGATAAAAAAACATTAAGTCCATTTGATGATAAAAGATATTTAGATGATAAAATTAAAACATATCCATATGGTTTAAAAGAAGAGATAAAAAATATGATAAAAGATAAAAAACAAAAAGAAGATATAATAAGTAAATATAATGAATACAAAGCGGCAATAAATAATTATTATTACGATTGTGATTGTGAATCCGAATGTGATTGTGAATATAATACATTTCTAGAATATGAAAAAGATATAGATAATTATTATTCAACATTTCCAAAAGAACTTAAAAAATTAAATAAGGAAAAAGTCTTGAATAACTGGAAGAGATTAACAGAAAAATTACTTATCGGATAAAATCCGCGATAAAAAAACTAAAGCATGTAATTGTTTAAGCATAATATCCATTTCGATTTCATATAATATTGAAGCCAATTTTCCTCGCAGTCATCAGGGTAACTTAAACAATCCTTTATTTTTTTCCTAAGTTTTTTTATTTTTCTAACCAATCTATCTATTTCAATTTCAATTACTATTTCAGCATAAACAATATCTTGTCTTAAAAAACGTTTTCTTTTATCTATCTCATATCGGATGGGAAACATATCGTCCCATACTCATGATATTTCTGAGATATAATTATATTTATTTTTTATTAATATCATTAAGTTCACGCTCTTTAGTGATAAGGATTTTTATCGTATCCATTTTCTTATAAAAAATTTAAACTTATCGTCATCCCCAAACAGCCGCCAATTTTACAGTCCTATCACTCTTTTTATTATTTGTTTGTTTTAGTTTAAATTGCAATCCACCCTCGTTGCTGTATTTCATAACAAACGCTTTAGGTTTATTAATAACTAAAACAGGAAAATTTTTAACATCATCTCCGCTTAGACATAAAATTTTTTGCCCATCTAATTGTAAAAATATTGATTGAAGCCCAATAAATTTAACCTGTCTCAAACATATAATATTATATTCTTTATTCTCCAACATATTGGGTGTGAGATAATTAATCACATTAGAATCGGTTTTGAACCAGCTCTCCATTTTTAATCTAAAAAAATAACAAAAAAATGAAAGACATTTATGTTTGTAATAAATGTAATGTGACTATGCACAGAGGGCAAACAGCAAACGGAGATATATATCATATGTGTTATTCATGTTCTAAAATATATCAATTTGAAAAAAAAAAAGATTGAAAACTCATATTACTATTTTAAAAACACAATTTTAAGAAATCTTACAAGAGACATTTCTGATCCAATTTTAATTCCGGAAATAATGTTTATTTATATAATAACTTTTTCCATTTAAATAAAGGAAAGGGATTAAGTTCGAAAGACTCCGAAAGGATTTTAATTTTAGTTGGATATTATTTCAATTTTCTTATTCGAGAGAATACAAAGTTTATAAGGATAGGTAACATACCTAACGAAATGTTATTGAAAAAGTCATTGGAATTTTTATGTATTGATAAAAAATTTAAACCTAGGATCAGAAGAGAGTTACCACTTTGGGAAGAATATATAACATATGCATTAGAAAAACTAAACAACCTGAAGTTCTACCGCACTTCCTGACCGCGGGCTTTGTGCCCCAGTAGCAATAGTTTCAGGTTCGTAAATGCCTAATGTTTCTATCGGTGGAGCTTTGGGTTTATCGAGTCTCAACTCTTTTAATTCCATATCGGTAAAAGTTTCAACATCTAAAATTCTATTTCTATCTTTTAAATATTTTTCATATAATTCAACCGCGGTTGATAATTCATGAATCGTTATCTCTCCGTCATCCAATATTTTTTGCACATATAAATATAATTGATTTTTATATTGTTTTGCAACATCTCTTAAAGATTTATATTTTTCCTTTCTTTTTTTAAGATATAATTTAATTGCTAAAAGTATTGATAAGTTCCTGATCAATTCAAAACCTGATATTGAGCCAATTGAAATACCTAAAAATAATTGAGATAAATTAAGAGTTGGAATAGATTGTAAAATACCTAAAACGATTACACATAACATTGATAAGCTTCCAAATCCAATATTGAAAAATCCATATTTCTTATATGGTTTGAAACTCTTCTTACTTTTTTAGCATATAAATCATAATCATAGTTAATACGATCAACATTACTTAACATCTGACCTTTACGTTGGTTGAACCGGTCGCGTTCCCATTTATCTGCTTCAGATACCGACATTCTCGTCTATTTTTAATAGCACCAAAATGAATTCCCCACGCTCTTTGGGATTTGCCCGAGCTTAATAGGTATTGTATTGGAGTGATTCTTTCTTTTTTCTCCCATTTAAATCCTATTTTCCAAAACTCTTGAAGTATAATATGATTTTTTAATAACTTAATTAATTCTTGAAGCTTCTTATTATCCTGAACATTTACAGTACTAAATAAAAATTTGGTATGAGATTTGAATGTTTTTATATTTGATTCTTGTTTAGGAATAGGAATAATAACATTATTTTGCCGCATCGATGGAGTTCTACTAAAAGCCATTTTATATAGAAATATTTTATATATAAATATTTTATATTTGAGTAGGAGGTTTTTCCAAATAAGCAGTAGAGGGAAAAACATAACCAAACGACGTACTACCACATACAACTGCACCACGAATAAAATGTGCAGCATCCGATCCTCCAGTTCGAGCACCAAAACCCATAAGGGTTCCAGATTTATCTAAAGTTCCCCAAGTTCCACTATCATATGTGAAAACGTTCTGTCCAATGAGGGTAAAAGAATCACCAGCAACATTGTATGACTGTAATCGGTACCAAACCCTTTGATTTAAAATATTAACTTCAAATAAATGCCAATCGCCGTTATCAATATTAGCATAGGCTACAGTTTGATCCGCATCACTACTAACATCGTTACGAACCGTAGATCCGTCTGATTTTTTATTACTCCAAACAACTCCAAACCTATCATGCCACTCACTAGCAAAACTATCAATCCGGCGTCGGTTGATAATCCAGATCCAAATTCCGATGTTGGACGTTGGTGACAGTATGCATAAAACCAAACCGCATCTGCACCATCTCCTGTAGCATTAGCAACTCGGAAAAAGAAAGACGCAGATATATTTTGAAAATGTGTGAAATTGAATTGTAAAGCACCACTTACTCCAGAAGTTTCACGAGTAATTCTAGCGCCGTTTTGATAATCGATATAAGAAGCGTCACCAATTAAAGAACCGACTGGATATATATCTCCGGCGGTTGTTGGATTTTGATATCCAGACCAATTGCAAATTACTGGTTCGAACAAGGCCGCATCAATAGCAGGTATTCCATCCAATTTATTTTTATCGCTTCCAGACATTCTACCATTTGATGTTGGAGTAGCTAGCTGATCTACGTACGCTCGCGGAACTGCAGAAAGTATTTGAGTTGGCCAATTAAGATCTTGAATTTCAACACGGTGTTCAAATAATTGTATTTGACGAACCTCGATAGGTTGTGTACCGGTACCACCAGTTGGGAAGAATACGCTATAATATTTCCAAAAATTAGTCGTTAAATTAGATAGAGCAAATGATGTTGCTTGAACTGGTGATCCCGACGTAGTTAATGTCGTCCATGAATCGGTAGCAACATTTTTTGCGCGAACCGACCACCCCGAGGGTATCTCAATTGTTTCACTGCCTGTAATTCTTAATTCAAATATTCTTCTATTATAACCTAAAAATTCAAATTGAATTTCCATATTGGTTGTGGTTCCGGTATTTGGTGACCATTGTGTCGCAAGGCTTCCATCTCCAACTCGAAAAGCTGTGTTGCCATTTTCAGATGCTGTAAGAACAACATCAGGATTTGAAGTATTTGATGTAAGCGGCGTGGTAAAAATATCGGTTGCATTAGCTCGCTCGCTCATTTACTTGGCCTAGAGTTATCGAGTCTGCGTTCTCTGTTCCAAATAATAAATTTGTTAATTTAAAATTATTCATATTAATATTACCACTACGAGTGGCAACTTGATTATCGACATAGTTCTTATCAACCACTGAATCACTAGTTGTAATTGAAACATTTATAATTCGGTTGTTGCTCATATCTAGGTTTCCGGTTGCGGTGGTTTGAACATAACGTGAATCAGAATCAGTTCGAGAATAAGAATCAGTTACATCTCTTTTTAAATTTAATCCATTATCAACTTCGGTTTTGGTATAAGAATCGGCTACGTTCCGTTTCAAATTTAATGAATTATCAACTTCGTTTTGGTATAAGAATCGGCTGTATTGCGTTTTAAATTTAATGAATTATCAACTTCGGTTTTGGTATAGAATCGGCTGTATTGCGTTTTAAATTTAATGAATTATCAACTTCGGTTTTGGTATAGGAATCGGCTACGTTCCGTTTCAGATTTAGTGAATCATCTATTTGAGTTTTAGTATAGGAATCTGCAACATTTCTTTTTAAATTTAGTTTAGTATCAACTTCACTTTTTTTATAACCTTCATCTTCATTAATATATCGATTATCTCCAAAGGTAACACTTATTCCACCAGATGTGCCACCACCACCACTACTTGTTGTTCCGTTCCATGAGGGTGTTCCAGAAAATAACATTTTTTACTGTCTATTTTATAGAGTCTAAAATCGTGCCATCGGCACGCATGCTTTGCATGATATTCTTAAATACTTCGGGGGTTTCCTTCGAGTTATTAATTTTATATAAAAAATACAACGCCGCTTGCCCGCAATAACTTTTATCAAAGGTTTGAAATTGTTCGTGATGATCTCCACATAAACGATTTTTAGTATGATTAAATTTATCTTTTATTTCCTGTAACGGAGGAAGCGCGTATGAATCAAAAAAATAAACAAGTTTTGGTTTTGAATAAACTGCTGACCAATGAACACCATTTTCTTTTGTTGTTTCAATATTAACAATGAAACATCCATATTGTGGTAAGTCTTTGATCTCATCTCGCATAACACATCTGAATGGTTTTATTTTTAACTGCCTCGCCCAATTTGTTAATTCGATATTGCTTGTTGTGTCCGTTCCATATCTTTGTTTAAAATCATCCCACGTCATGGTCATTTTATGTTCCTGAAAAACTCTTGGTTTTAGTTAGTTTCGTAGGTGTGGGTTTTAACAATTCCTTTCTTATTTTATCAGCTTGTAACTGCCTTAATTTTGCTAGTTCTAGTTCGTAATTATCTTCAGCTTTTTTAACTTTTTCTGATTGTTTTTTTATTAAATTATTATTATTATTACCCATTTTTACTATAGGAAACGGACAAAGTCCTCGAACCTTTGGTTCGGCTAAACCTGTTTTATACGTAAAATTATTGTTATTGACTGCCCACCAAAACTTATTAATCTATCGCTTTCATCTACAATCCTAATATAAATTGATTGAACATTATATTGATTTAATGGGTAATATATTGGGGTTTGAGGTGATACAATCATTTTCTCTCCAATTGGAACAGCAAGAAATGGGATTGAATAAATAATTCCACGTTGAACCAAAACTCCGTTATCGTCTGTTATATAACCACCGTTTGAAATGTCGGTTGTTATATTAATTGTATTAACTCCACCCTCAATATTTCCAACTGTATCACCGGTGCTTGATGTGGTAACTATTCGGGAATTAAATCCAAGTATGGTTCTGAGTGAATTTGCAATTGTGAAATCAACCTGATATCCGGATCCTAGTGATAGTGTGAATCTGCCAGACGGTAAATCAACACCTATAACAATTGCTCCTGCTACCCAATCGCCGTTAGATGTTAATTCTCCTTCTATATAAGCATTCAAATCAGTATAGCTATACGCTCCTGGGTTAACGCTAAATGTTGTCCAATTGGCTCCGGAATCTTTAGAATATCTAAATTGATTATTTGTTGCATTAATTAATTGAGGCATGTTGAAAACCGAAAATAGTATTAAACCTATTTGATAACTTAGGCTTTGATCAAGTTGTAATGGATCGCGCAATTGAATCCGTTGCTCGCTGGTTGTCATTATAAACTGTAATGTTGTACTAAATTTTGAATTAGTTCGATCTACCAATTGTTTTATAGTATCTAAATTTGTAGTCATTTTTATAGTGGGAAATTAATCGTACCGAAGGTACGCGTGCTATGCACGATCCTCTTCTTCCTCATTATCTTCTTTTATCAAATTTGTTAAAATTCTATGTTTCCTTTCTAACCTCGGATTGATATAAATATGTTTGTATTGGCTATCATCCCAAATTTTTTTACACATACTTTTAAATGGTTTTGCATCCAACCCGGGATTAAATCTAGCGTGAATATTTTGTAGATCATAGTTATCTAAATCAAACATTACACAACAACTTGCATTCTTTTTTATAATCGATTCTAATTCTCTAAAGGACTGTGTTAGATAAAAAGCTCCAATTCCATCTCCTCTACCACTAACAAAAATTTCCTTTTGCAATTCTTGATCACCGTCATTAATACAATCATCAAAAATAATTAGTGTTTTATCATGTTTTGGAATTTGATCATAGGCTAATCGGGTTGATACTCTAACAGTTGGGGCTCGATCGGACGAAGTCCGCGACCCTTCGGGGCGATCGGTGATGTTTTCTGGCTGTTGTGCCATTGTTTTACATAAATCCTCAATGTCTGCTAGATTAAATCGCGGTTCGTCATCATCCTCATATTGCTCATATGCTCTTAACATTCTAAACAAGACATCTTTTTTTAATTTGTTTTTTAATCCATGTTTAAGAAATTCATAATATTTTATTCTAGGTTTGTTAGTATAAATTATTAAATTATTATAGTATAGCATTCCATCGGTTGTTAACAGGTCATAAACAAAGTGTGTTTTTCCTTTACCCGACCCACCAATTACTAAACAAAGAAAAGGATCATTTGGAAATATCTTATCGTGTTTTGCCTTTACCATTTTTAAAGAAATAATTTAAATAGGCGCGACGGTCGGAGACCTGCGCCGCTTACAGCGGGGCGTCCCGAACAATCGTGCCATCAGCTTTAGCAATTGACATATATTCCTCTAGAAACAATACGTGGGCGTCAAGTGCCTGATTACCAGTTTTATTAATCTCTAACATATAATTAAGTCCAATATTGGCTACGTTTTCTTTCTGTGCCGTTAGATCATAAACAACCACTGGATGAATGTTTAGAAACTCTGTGGGTGTGTACTGAGGGACGGCATACGCTTCATTTTTAGCATAATCTTGATAATATTTTATAAAATCATTAACATTATTATTTGCTATATTTAAATTTAGGGGTCTTTAACCGGATAATATTGATCATCAACCTGCAGGCGGATATTCTGAACATTAAACTCGTTAATAGCTGCAGCCGCATTGTCTGTTGCGGTGGCTGCTTGTTCTGCTATGGCACCGGATTGAAGCCAATATAAATCCCCATTTGCTCTTTTACTCCTTCTGTTTGTTATTTAAACCAAACAAAAATATATCTCACCCGACGTTTTGATGTCAGTATTTGCCACTGGAATGAATCCTGATTGTTATTAATGGTTCGCATAAAGTGTCTACGATTCAAATAAAATATTTCCTGATCATGCGTTAACTGATTATCGATGTGTTTTAAAAGTGGGGCTGTTACCTCAATAGTTGGTACGACTAATTGAATTGAATCTATACGAACTGCTATATCGGTTGAAATTGAGGTTCCATAAAGTATCCTAGGCTGATATCCACCAGATATTTGCAACTGTATCCCAAATTTTAATCCTTTCCATACCCGATTTGGTGAGAAGAACCCAAATAGCGGGAAGATTGAAAAGTCCTGCTCATATGCTGTTGCTGTGGTTAAAACCGCGACTGGGAATTTTTCTGACGATCTATAAAACCAGTATTAATATCTTTTGTATTAGTCATAGTGGTTACAACTGGAACTATGTTTGTATTAAGGTAAACAATTAGCGCTGCAGTATCTGCACCGGCTGCGTTTTGTACATTAGGGAAAACTACTGCTTGACCGTTACCTTTATCCGGCATCCACCCAACATTATCACCAACTTGTTTTGATAAATAAGTATAATTTAAATGTTTTAAAACTCCATTAATCTCTGCGGGGTTTGATGATGTCTCAACCTCAGCACCATTAACAGTTAGTTGAGCTTGGGAAAAACATTTATAAAACCAATCATTTTCTATTATTATTCCGGATCGATCTGCGATATCTCCGGCTGCAAGAGCAGTTCCATCATTTCTAGTATACAACCATCTAACGCGGAAAAACGCATTTTTCATATCCAATATAGTGTTGGTTGCGCCGATGTCAAAAGTTACCGTTCCAGTAGTAAAGTTATTTGAATTATCACTTGTTGGTAGGGTATAATTTAAATCTCTTGCTCTGACCTCATTAATATACTGTCGGTGCTTTTTGAAATGAAATTTATCACTCCACATAGTTTTTGTTTCAGCCATTTTTTTAAGTTAAAAAAGTTTTTTATGTTAAAAAATGAGTCAATTTATGGACGTTGATGGAGAGTTAGCGATTTATAAAGAGAAGCAAAGATATTCTGATTTTGTTAGAAATTTACAAAAAAGAAAGTTAGGAATACAATTAGCTGGTGAAAGATTTGCTGCTCCTTTTGTTAATCCTATTACTGGGAAAATTAGTGAACTAGAAAAAACAGATAAAGATCTTCTGGAAAAAATTGCTAAAAATACGGAGCCAAAAGAGGATGAAATTTTGGATGAGCCGCCAGCTTATGATGTTGATCAAGCTCAATTGAGAGTTGCAGAGATTAGGGCTGCAGAAAGGGGTGGAGTTGATGAATATCCGAGAGCTGCACCAACTAGTATTGCTGTGACAGATTTAGGTAATAATAATTATCGAATTGGTGGAGTTGATAAAAATCGAAATGAACTATATAGAGAATTGGGCGGAGCATATAATATTGTTATGAACCCTAGGGTAAAATTTAACCCTGAATTATATACTAGGGATGAATTAGTAAGTGCAAAAATTTTTTATGATGAGTTGGGAGTAAGAGCTGCTAAAAATACCAGCTTGTATAAAAGGATTGTTAATTCTATAAATAACAAACCAGCTGTTGGAGAAGGATTTAAAACACCGCGAAAACTTGTTTTAGCTGCTGCGAAAGCTGCTGGACATACTGGAGTTTAATTAATTGTTAAATTTATTTTTTATAAAATGGAACCTAAAAAGATTTGTATTAAGTGTAAACAAGAAAAACCAATGACGAAAGAATTTTATTTTTGGAGAAATGATTCAAAAAAATTTAGAAATGATTGTCGATCTTGTCATAATACCTCATCTACTATTTGGATGAAAAACAATAAAGATAAATTTAATGAATATAGAAAAAACAAGTATCACAATGATGATAATTACAAACATATTGTTTTAATTAGAAATAGAATAAATTGGGCGTTGAAAAATTTTAATGACAAGGACTATATCTCATATCTTGATTGCACAAAAGAATTCTTTTTTGATTGGTTAAATTTCACAAGAAAATATTATGTTTCAAAAGATTATACTGGAAATTTAGATATTGATCATTTCATTTCCGCTTCTTCGTTTAGTTACAAAGATGAAGATCAGATGAAAAAGTCTGAACATTGGACAAATAAAAGATACTTAACTAGCGTAGATAATAACTATAAAAAAGTTAAACAACCAACCATTGAAGAGTTTGCAAAACAATTGGTGCTATCATGTATTTTTAAGGCTATTAAAAATGAGCAATCATGCGACGCATGCGAACCGAAGGTTCGACCAATTAGTATTTGAAGGAGGATTTTTAGACTTACAAAAAGGATTAACAAGCTTACCACCAATATTTACTACTGGGAGGTATACGGGTGAGCTACACCTGCCATCAATGAACTTCACAGGTTATCCCGTGGCCTGAGTGGTAGAAGCAAAGCTACTGCTAGTCACTATTAGTGGCGATGTCTCCAAATTGCGTGAAACCCGTCATACAGCTTCAAGTACCACTTCAATTGAGAAATCTTTTGAAGGAACAGAGGTAACTCCTCTTCCCAAAGGTAACAAGCTTGAAGACATGGTGGCAATGCGCAGCCAAGCTCCTAAGTATTTTAAATATAAGGAGAAGGTTCAGAGAGCAGACGGAGATGGGCGGTAATTATCGCCGCTTAAGGTGTGCTCCAGCCTCTTTCGAAAGATTGAGGGTAAACTACCCGGCACTCGCTTAGATTTGAGATTAAATCCTGACAATACTCCAAAATCTGATTCAATTCCAATAAATGGGATTGATTGGTTAGCATACTATCACGACTTAGCATATAGAGATGCTGACAAGAACCCGCCCGAGGAAGCATTAAGATTAAAACATGAAGCCGATCAAAAAATGATTCAAGGATTAGATAACTTGCAGGGATTATCGGTAGGTCAAAAATTAACTAGGTGGATGGTTAAAAAGATCTTGCAGTCTAAAGTTAAATTTGGTTTGGGAATTAATTATAATCAACATGGAAATAATTGTGTTGAGTGTTTGTTGTTAAGTGGCGGCGGGTTAAGTTCTGATGAGGCAAAGATTCTTCATAAAGAATATCGAAAACCTAAATTTTATAGAAAAATCATGAACTTCAAAAAGAATGAAATTTGGTATGCTGATTTAATGTCGATGCCGAACGAAAGAGGATATAAATATATCTTAACCATATTAGATGGTTTTACTCGATACGCGTGGGCTGTTCCTTTAAAATCCAAAAAGGGAGAGGAGGTTGCTGCTGCTTTTAGAAGTCTTGGAGAAAAAAGTGAAAGGTTGTGTGTTGACGAAGGAAAAGAATTTTACAATCCTCACATGTATAAATTGTATCATTTTGAAAAAGGAAAAGAAAGGAAAAAAGACGCGAATGGGGAGTATATTAATAAAATTTATTCTATTTATGGAGAGAGTAAAAACGCATTAATAGAAAGATTTAATCGAACTTTAGGTAAGAAATTATGGTTTCAGTTTAGTCTTAATGGTAACCAAAAGTGGGTAAAAATATTACCAGACGTAGTGAAAGATTATAACAATTCATATCATTCGGCGATAAAGATGACTCCTCAACAAGCTTATAACAATCCTGAAAATGTTAGGGTTACTTTTGGAGATTTTGAAAAAAAGAAAACTAAAGGTTTTAAGGTTGGTGATTCTGTTTATATCTATAAATGGAAAGATAAGTTTGAAAAGGGAAGAAAAGGATATTGGAAAATAAGTGAGAAATTTACCATCAGTAAAGTTTTAAATACAAATCCTACAACCTATATAATTGCTGATAAGGATGGTGAAGAAATATTGGGTTCTTTTTATGAGAACCAGATAATGTCTGCGAACTAAGTTCAAACAGTTACTTAAGACAACATGGTAGTAAATTTTTTATTACAAACAAAAACAATATTATTACTATAATTGTTACTAATATTATTATTGACATTTGTTCAACTGTTATCAAACTTAAATTTTCATTAAGTTCATTAATTGGAACATTTCCGATGTAGGAATAGTTTACCTTCATTTTTTTATATATATTTTTCACAATAAATGTCGTTTCTGTTATAGAATAATAGTTCATTTTTTAAATATTTTTTTCACATAAATATTTCACTTTCATTCTCTGAATCACTGGTTTCATATGAACTATTTGTTGATTCGGAATCTGTTGATCTAACCTCCCAATCATCCGAATTTAAATAATCTCCAAGTTGAAATATTAACTCACCCTCTTGTTCTAAATCATACATCTCATCTAGCTCTAATGGATAAAGTTTTAGGTCGTGCTTGTCGTCATATTTTAAATAAACTTCATCAATTATTCCATTCAAAATATGTTGTTTTATTATCTCTGCATTTTTAGCAACAGTCTCAAAAGTATCACTAACAGAAAAGGTGTAAACTCGGGTCATTTTTAGTAACAGAAAAAGACCCTTCGCGCCTGCGGCGCGGGCAAGGGGTTATAGAGTAGTAGTATAGAAAAAGACGCTTACAGATCAGACCTTATTTTAATGGCCGTTTGTAAGGTCTTAAGAGGGGGGACGCGAGGGGGGTGTTGGGGGTGGGTTATATTGCTTTTTTGGTATTAAGGGGGGTTGTGGGTGATTATGGGTGTTTAGATGTGTTAAGGGTGTTTAGATGTGTTTTTTTATTTACCCCCCGTGTCCCCCCTCTAGACCCTTAAAACGGTCATTAAAAAAGTGCTCTGGGTCTAGAAGCGTCTTTTTCTATACTACTCAGGCTTTTTTGAAGAAAATCATAAATTAATAGATTTTTAACAGACTAACTAGATTGACTAGTCACAATTCACAAAGTCAAGCTAGTCCTAACCTTAATTAAAATAGAAGGACCTAAATTTTAGGCTAAATTGATAGTTATAGGCCTAGCTTAAAATAGGCCTAATAAGCATACATATAAATAGATAGGTAGGACTAAGAGGAAATTATGAACTTCTAAAGGCCTATTTAAGTTAAAAAATGAGTAGCCAATCTATGGACATGGCCATGGGATTCCTAGAAATTGGATAGGCCTAAATAAATTTATCATGGTCATGGATTTTACCAAAAGTATTAGGCCTATCTATGATAAAATACTGATTTATCTAATTTCTAATCCCATGGAGGCCATGGCCTTATAAGTTATTGCCTATAGGCTAGGTCTACTAAAATTTTTAAGGTGCTTAAATAGCCATAAACAAGGCAATTTATGTTTCAAGGCCTTGAACCAAGACATTGACAAATATAAAATAAAATTAATTTCATTTTAAAAAGCACGAAACGTTTTTTATTGTTTACTTCTATTTTGTCTATTTTAACAAACAGTGTCTTATTGTCCGATTATAATTTAGCTTTCAGATATTAATTTTTACTTAAAAGCATATAAATATAATAATTTATTATAGTAATTTCATAAAAACGTCTGAATGTGGTGTATCACAGTTTTTTATCGAAGTGGATTCCATGTTGAATCAATATACGCTTATTTCTCTTGAATTCCTTGTAAAATCCACATCAACATTAGGACAGTAAAAATAAAAAAATAATGCATAAAAAATACTTTGCATACCATTATGTCATCTTTAAGTCATTAATTTGCAAAAATTAAAGAAACATTTAAATTCCACATGGCCACGTGGAACCCACGTGGAATCCATAAATCATTTTTCACTGGGTGGCTCTCATCTACCTGCCAGCGCCGCATATCTATACTGCATTCGGAACTCTGGTGGATTCAGCAAACTCCGAGGCATTAGTGCGGCTGTGTCGCTACGTGGAGCAGACATGGCTGTCAAGCAGTATCTGGAGTCTGGACAAACTATCTGTCTACAGGCAGAGGGAGCGCACAAACAATTCAGTCGAGGGCTGGCACCTGGCCCTCAATCGACGAGCCAGGAAAGGCAACCTGAATTTGTACGCTTTGGCAGACCTTCTGGCGCAGCAATCGACATTGGCAGTCCTGCAAGCTCAACAGCTGCAAGCTTCAGTCGGTGTCGCACGGCGAGTGAGGCCAGTTTACAGGCGACGAGAGGAGAAGCTTCAATCTGCCTGGCGTGAGTTCGAGAGCAGCGCTCGCGAAGAAGCTGACGTCCTGCGCCTTCTGATTATTTGCACCCAGCTCATAGCCAAGTTCACCAAATTGTCTACTGCGTGATTTTCCTGAATTTGCTGAACACTTTGCGAACATCTCGGTTCTCTAACCAGTCCCTAGCTTACACACATTCATTCATTTATTCATTCACCTATTTCATCGATTCACTTATTCACTTTAGCTTTTATCAGCTTCTATCCCATTATAACTTTTTTGGGATTCCCATTTTTTATCTTGAACTAATTATAAAAGTAATGAAAGCAGGCGTGCGTACTGTATGTGTATGTATTTGCATCGTGTATGATTTATTATCACCTAGCCTATAGGTTAAGGCATTTGATATACATATTGCAGTGGAAGGCTTTGTCTTTCACGTAATTACGATTTAGGTTAAATATATTGCAATTACAGCATGCTCGTAAATAACATGTGTGGTGCATAATAAGTTCGTGATGTCATTTTGTTCTCTTCTATAGCTCGTATAAAAGCTAAATACGAAACAGTTAAACAAAACAAACTAACACAACGTGGAGAACAATAAGGTTTTGTGTTAGTGTTACTGACGTGCTAAAACTGGTGAGTGAAATTTATAAGTGAAGCAATTGATTGTTTACAAATGGATTGGAATTGGTGGTTGGTACTCATTCTATAAGAATTCTATTCTATTATTCTATTCTATTATATAATTGATTCGTTCTTATTCTGCAAGTTTAGTCCCATGCATCTTTGCACATACCAAATTGCGTCATACAGCATTGCTAGAACTTCAAGGCTTAGTAAATTCCTCGACTGGTCTCGACTAACCATGCATATAGCAGCGGCTTAGCAACACAATGCACCCCCCCCGCTATCAATGCACAACACATGATTTGTTCTCTATATTGCCAGCTAATTGCTACACACTTGGACAACTTTATTAATGTTACTACATGTATAATCTTGGAGCCCATGCTACGCACTAACAGATTTTTCTTGCGATAGATAGCTTGGGCAATAAATTAAACCTGCAAATTTGGAGACATTCTTAATCTTATGAACTCTCCCTCTCACCACTCTCTGACTCACCCTCTCGCCACTCTCTCATTCACCCTCTCGCCACTCTCTTACTCACCCTCTCACCACTCACCCTCTCACCCTCTCGCCACTCTCTCACTCATCCTCTCGCCACTCTCTTACTCACCCTCTCACCCTCACACCACTCACCCTCTCACCCTCTCGCCACTCTCTCACTCACCCTCTCACCACTCTCTGACTCACCCTCTCACACTCTTATTTTCACTTGAATTACTCCATTTTTAAACCTCTATTCAAACCATCAAAAAGTTTTTGTTCGAGTATGACTTCAAAATTAGGTTTTTTGGCAAAAATAGTGGGGATTAGAGCTCAAAGCGTTCAAAATCCGCACATTTTACCAGGCTCTTGTTAAATATGTTAAAATTAAGAGTCATCCAGCTGTATAACAAATTAAAACGTAATATTCTCAGTGCGTTGAAATAAAAAAGTCTAATGTAAAAAATACGCGAACTAATCATGTACTTCAGAAATAGCTCAGTACCTAATTTTTAGGTACACCATATTTTTAGCAATTTAGGAAATACAATAAGTACTCGTTTTTAACATGTCTCCCTAAAAAACGCATCGCACCACCCTGAACCGCTACACATTATAACATTTTTTGTCAATGCAGTATTTGATTGCAAAGAAAACTATTCGTTGTAAGAGTAATGAAATAAATATCTTTAATTATAATTATAATTATAATTATTATTTTTTATATTCTTGTTTGCATTATTAAATTATAATAATTATGTTTTTATTAATAATTATTATTAATATCATTCATTATTCACCGAATTTTATATTTCATAGTAAAAACTAAATTTAATAAAAACTTTGAAGCTTAACAGAAAACGCATTTTGAGCTGTCTTCAGTTATAGTCCAATTTGTTTTAATGTGTAGCGCTGCAGGGCGGTGTGGGGCGTGTTTTAGGGAGACCCATTTTTAACTGTAGATCAGGAGATCGAGTCACGAGTCGTGCAGTTACCATATTGTATTACATATTCTGAATATTTATGTACTATATAACACTGTTACACTACACATATAGCCTATACTATATACAGCGAGAAAATCATTCATTAAAAGAAGATTAAAGCAGGTTTCCATCACCCTTTCCCTCCTTTTCTTCCTCTAATCTTATTGGCTAGCAGACGAATTCGTGTTATATAAATTATAATGGCAGTTTAATGTCAATAAAAACCATTTGGGCAAAGTTATGTACATCAATGCCTTCATACATGTGCAGCTTCCAAAATTCAGTCAGCCATGCGACCTAGTTTCAACAAAAATGTGATATAGTTTTTAGCCAAAAATGAGACTTACATGTAAAAAACTCTAAAGTAAAATTAACGCAACTTTAGGTAAATGGCAAGAGTAACTATGACTGTCTTATTATTACTGAAAATTTGAAATTTGCATGTAAAGTTTTGATCGATCGTGTCATCAACAAAGGTATCCAGCCTTTTAAACAATCATCGACTTATATTGGCCAAACGGGCTTTTTGCCTGAGCCAAACTTACTTACTATTACTACTACTACTTACTGCCATGTACAAGGAATACAGCTCACTACAACTGCACCCACCAGTTTCCAAGAATAAAGCGAATTGTGTCTTAGTCTTACGAATCTACATGTAGGCAATTATCATTCTAATTTCTAGAATCTTTTTAGCTTTTAATAGATATTTGCGGCCTGAACACAAACAGCTAACAGGTATTAGGGCCTTTATCTAGGTCTGTTCTCTTACTGTGCACCTAGCCTATCCTAACTAGGACTCTGGACTATATTTCTTATCTTAGGAAATGTAGACTTGTATTGAAATAAATTACAACTGAACGAAGCAAGGGAAAGGACCTATGTGATAGACCTAGACCACCTATAGACACTTTCCTAGTTGCCCTTGGCCGGCAATTTCCTAGTTTTGCAGGTTTAATTATTTTCTGTTTGAAATTGTGCATTTACATGGCATAGAAACAAATGGGCAACAGAACAAGTTAAGAACTTTTATGGTTAAACATCAATAAAAGTTTATAATGTCAATAGTTTGTTTCTTAAATGGTATTAAAGGGTATTAAATGCTATAGTAGGCCTTGTGTTGTAGTAGGGTCTACCAGCTATGTTTTGAGTTTCAATATTCGTAGCTTCAATATTTGCAGCTAATTCCTTCCTTTCACCCTTGCCTTTGCTCTTATTACCCTCAGACCTTTATTCCATAGACTATAAACCAGTGTTGGGCAAGTTACTCAAAAAAAGTAACTTGCGTTACTGTAACTTAAGTTACCACTTTTTAAAAAGTAACTTAAGTTAGCCTAGTAACTTTGAACAAAAACCCGGTAACTTTTAAGTTACTTCCATTACTTACTTCCATTACCTATGTTATAAACAAAATTTTCTGCTTTTTTAACATTGCAAATGTGCTGGAACAATACTGTAGAAGCGGTTACTATCTTCTAGGAAACCTTATTTCTAAAATCACGCGAAAACTATGTTTTGTTTTAATTTGCAAAATATTCTTAATATTCTACGTTTGTTATAAATATACACAGTCGAGATGGTATAAATAGGAGCGAAGTTGGAGGTAGGAAAATTAACTCGTTCGTTAGCTATAAGCTCAAAACGTGTTCGATAAACATTCTCAGATCTTTGCTCATTTTAAAAGGTATTGAAAGTCAGAATTGGGAATTCATGCAGAGAGAGTACTAAGAGTAATCGCTGTGACCCTCTAATCTCGGTAACGCCCAGACTGGAGAGAGAAAGTACATATACCAGTAAGACCGCTCAGGCCATATACTAAGAACGCTACCAGACTAATGCATAAGACGCTACCAGAATAATACATAAGAATGCTACCAGAAACGCTACTAAAAACGCTACCCAGAAAGTACATGAGATTCTAAGAAAGAGTTAGAAATACTAAAGGCAGAATTTAGTATCAGCAGTATAAATTCGATAGCAGGGATTTTGAAGGCCTGTCACAACTTGGTAACAGCGGTGAAATCATTTGTAGGGACAGAAGTTACCCCTGGAACAACTTGGTGTCAGCGGCTGGGATTTCTAGACAGAGGAAATAGCCCTACCACAATACAAATGATTGCGAAAGCCAGAAGAAAGAATACAACAACATTAATTTCAGTAACTATATTAAATTTTTATCACTTTAGGCCCTTTCCGTAAAAAGAAGAGAAGCTGAAGGTCAGAAACGTTAAAGGCAAAACGCAATTTAATTTTTAATAACATTATAAGTTATAATACACAAGGACAACTTAACGTAACTTCAGTTGTCCTTGATAATACATTGGCTTTACTCCACTCTATAGTCTGCTTTACTAGTCTTTATTTATTTTCAATTATTATCATTAATATTAAATTATTGTGCAGTGCAGTGCAGTGCCAGTGGACTTTAGTGGTATAGCCAGGGAGGCCGCCTTAACAATCGTTGGGGCAGCAACTTCACCCCACCTGCAAGACACCCCACCAAAGGGGGGGGGGTAGGGTTGGGCGTGGCGGGTACCAAAAACCATGAGGCGATTGAGTGCCTGCGGCGCTTAAATGAGTGCCTGCGGTGCTAAAATGAGTGCCTGTGGCACTAAAATGAGTGCCTGCGGCACTAAAATGAGTGCCTGCGGTGCTAAATGAGTGCCTGCGGCACTAAAATGAGTGCCTGCGGCGCTAAAATGAGTGCCTGCGGTGCTAAAAGTAGCAATGGCATGAGGCATGGCCAGCCAGGCCAACCCGCCCCCCCTCCAATTAAAATTCTTCGCTATGTCGATCACTGAATGGATTTGTGGAGACTACAGATGAATTTCTTTCTTTGGTTGTTTGTTTCTAAAAACTAAACAAAATATTTTTATTAACTTAAAAACAAATAGCAAAAATATTTTACCGAAAATAACAAAGTAAAAACATGTTTCAAGTATTTCTTTATTAATTACAGCGTAATACCATATGATATTATTCACTTAGTTTTGAATTTAGGAATGAAAAATGCTAAAAATTTGACAACTGGCGTAATAGCTAAGCATATCAGTTTTAAATTTAAATATTGCGATTGTTGCAAAGTAACTGTAACGGACTTCCGAAATTTGAGTAACTTACTGTTACTCTGTTACCAAAATAGGAAAGTAACTTTCGTAAGGAACGCTTTACGAAAAAGTAACTTGCATTACCATTTACAAGTTAATTGGTAATGGAAGTACCCAACACTGCTATAAACTACATAAGCCATAGACTACATAATATGCCACGTCACTTTAGCACAACTATGCCACGTAAATGTACAAAACTAGGCCTAGGAAATTGCCCGCTTGGCCTTAGATGCTTTTATCCTCACATATTGTATGCATTTATATTATATTAGAAATCAACTATGTGGTCTATGCATTATTATATTTATATAAATATTGTAGTAGGTCTAATGGCCCTACCTTAAAATATCCTAGGCCTACCGATGTTATCAATTTGCAGTAGACCTTTTGCTTCCTTATCTAACTTTCAATATTTAGACATTTAAGTGGTCTTCCTTTACTATTATGCCATTTTGCAGATGGTGGGGTGTATGCCAGAAAATTCCAACATACACTTGATTTCCGTGGCGTATACCAGCATACATTTCTTGGCTATGTATAGTGTGGTATAGAGTGTGGTGTATGGCAACTGGCATAGAAATTAATATAAAGAATTTTTTCGTGCTTTTTCTGTGTTAAGTTATTTCAAAAACCTTTTTTTCTGCTACTATTTTCTCATTTACCAATCATTTTAATTAACAGAATTGTCATGACAATTGTCATGTTGTTATAAATTTTTTATAGTTTAAATTTAAGTTTAAATATTTGTTGATTTTTTTACCATTTTTAAGTTGGCGTACATTTAAAATCTGTTGGCGTATAATTGAAAATTCAATAAAAGTGTGTCCAGCGTACATAGAAAACCTTCCGCAATATAGCTATTATGTATGTCCTACTATCTATATCTCTAGTATCTAGGTACTAATAATTCATTATTAAAACATATATGGGCTATCGTTAGTACAAATTACCCTGTAGTATGCCTAGCTTCAGTGCCTAAGCAACAAGATGCTGCTAACTAATGGCTCATTCCATATAAGATGAACATTTTTGGAAAATAGAAAAAAAGTCAATATTTTTGCTTGCCATTGCCTTATCAGCCAATTTTTTTTACCAATTTTTTTTATGTGTAATATCTACAATCTAAGAATAATTAAATGATAAAATGTTGGATTAGTATGTTATCAAGTGGCAAAAAGTCATTTTTGTAAAAATTTGGACATTTTTCTAAGCAAAAGACATCATTAAGTTTGTGTACCTTTTAAAAACAAATAGAAAGCTTTGGAAGGTTGAAACAAACTATAGATAAAAGTATAGTACTTGCATCATCAGATAAAAGTATTGGTGACCAAATAATCTATTATATTTTTAATATATTGGTACCTCAAAGTTACTGAATTGACAGAAAAAAATATGTTACGACCATAATGTTACGACCATAAGGCTGCCTTTTCTTTTGTATCTTTGTTGCCTTTTGAGTTTATATATTCTACAAAAAGAGTATGATTACTGAAGATGTTGTTAGTCAAATTTTAAAAAATGTATTGCAAAATATCAAAAATAAAAAATGTTATAAGACTTTACCTTTTAGTTTCTATATGTCAAAAATCCTGTTGTTACAACCATAAGTGCCATTCAAGGTTTAATAGCATCTATACTAATGATGATATCTACATGAAACTCTATAAAAATATTCTTGACAAAATTATCTTTCATTTAAATATTGATTTAGTATATTCTATTGGAATGGGCGTGTACCTCGCGGTTTAGGCTACTGGTTTTATTTGCTAAGGATTATTTGCTAAGGATTATTATCTGCGGTACTGTTTAAATGTTTGGTAGTTCGCTGCCACCAGGTTTCCTGCTTTCCCTAATTCTAGTACCTTAGATTAAAGAAGTGAGTCAGGACACCAAAGATTATAGTTATCAGTTGGAAATATTTAATAATAAAGAGAATGCGTACAAAAGGTTATTTGTGTTACATTAATTCCCTAGTTTTATTCCCGTTGTGCGTTTTGGGCAAGACTCCCAATATTTTAGAGGCAAGACTCCTCTGTGCAAACCTATCCCTTTTATATTTCCCTTTCCTTACCACTTCTTCGTGAATTCTCTAAGTTAAACAGGAGAAGACACTCCAACGAAGGCGGCTTTCTTTCCCAAGAGCCCAACTGCTCTGTATTTCTAAAGGAACCCCGATTTTATCCACTTAACCCCGCTCTAATTATTTCCCCGGGTTGAAACTACTGATAGTAGGGTAAAAGCATATTTAAACCTGCAAAATTCCGTTTCTAAAATAATGCCCTACTACACTATTATTATATTTCATTTTATAAGTAAAAATAGTCTGTCATGTCACGACCGTGCTTATATGGAATGAGCCTAATAATTGCTAACAACACAGTCCAAAATGACATTACTAATGACCAATGGGGTTTCTGGCTTTCATATTGTCTCTCCCAACTTTTAACAATACATCTGATATTTTGACTGTAACAGCCTATTTATTCCTAGGGAATTCCCTTTTTATCTGGGCAGTCCAACCTTTTCACTCTTTGCTCTTGTTGTAAGGGTGTTTAATATATAGTTGATCCTACCATTAATCACCAAGTTGTAATAGGGATCAGGGGATTATAATTTCTATTCTTTTGCTGACACCAATTTGTTATAGGAATTTGGGAGGAATATTTGGGAATTTCTTGGAACTTAAAAAACTTGTATATAAATGAATTTTAGTCAATATGGTAGACTATTTTAAACAAAGTTTTATAATAAAAAAAGTAGTAGCAAACATATAGTACTAAAATGGTTTACTCAGCAAAAACTGATTTATTTTAAGAACATCTAAAATAATAATGAAGATAGTAACTATATGTTAAAATGAGGAATTAAATAATGAGGCAACTAGGCAAATAGGCAAATAAGGCTGTAAATATGTTTTAGGGCATGCAAGAATTTAGTGAACAAAATAAAAGATAGATTTCATATACTACAAAAAGAGAAAAGAAAATAGCACTGATACAAGTATACAACTGACCTTTCTTATTGAAAGATATGAATATAATTTCATAAGTGAATATTTTCTATTATGCAGCATAATAGTAGTAAAGTTAGCAACTGTTAAAAATTAAACCTAGAGTCAATTTTACAGATACTAGATCATTTCTATTGGAAACCAATCAGCATTAGGCCAGCCACATTCTAGGCCTAACCACTGAGTCTCAGTGTAGACATTGGCTTGATTAGCCCAGCTATGCACTAGGTAAAGCTGAATATTGGTAATTAGGTGGTAATACTTGCTGCAGCTTTGTTCTGCTATCTCTGCGATGAGCTAGCTATACTTGCCACCAATGTCCTAAAGTAGGTTTGACTCAGATGCTCCTTGCATCAGAGGTGGGACTTTGTTTGTCAAGGATTCTTGCTTTGCCAATGGTCTCATAATAGCTTGATGCTGCTGTTTCATGTTGTAGTTAGATAGTGGCATGACCAGGGGGAGTGATAGTGGCTATCTGATAAGAGACCTTGGCTAGTGATCTGGGTTGTGGGGTGGCGAGGCTGTGAGTTGGTGTTGTCCAAGGTGGCATTTAGTGTTTGGTTTGGGTATTTCAACAGTAGGTAGTGCAATAGTAGGTTTGCTACCTTTAGGCTGACATTGTGCTATGGTGGGGGAGACAGTGATCGGGGCATTGGCTTATTGCCTCATTAGCAGAATTCAATTGGAAGACACCAAAGAGGGAGGAGGGCACTCGGGATGCATGACTATAGAGGATGGTCAAGATTTCACTCTAGGCAGATTGAGCCAGGTCTTCTGGTATTCAGGGGCTGGTAGCTTATTATTGATATCACTATCTATTTCTCTTTCACTGGCACTTAGACTCAACTCATCTTGCAGTCTTTTTAAATTGTTAGCTTCAATAGACATCAGGAATAATGCAAAATAATTTAGGACTGTTTTTGCAATAAGCAAATAACAATGGGAAGCATAAATTTTTTGATTATGCAATCTCAGTTGAAGTGTCTACTTATTATTGTCTCAATATTCCTATTCTTTGAGGTTTCCTACTTTTTGTGACTTATCCCACTTTCTGCCTTTTTTGTGTTCCCATTTCTTTCACAATCGATACTTTGAGGGGTTCTTTATACATTTGCTATGGCTTTGTCAAGGGCTATATTTGTTCAAATTTTGGGGTCTGTTATGCAATAGGGGATGGCAACGGAAAGGTAAGAAGGCTAAAATTCCAGTTTACATAATAGATTGAGGGCTGTCAGTAGTCTGTCTAGATGGCAATTGCATTGATGTGTTTAGTTTGGGGTTGGTATCTTAAATTATAGGGGTGAGAGTGTGCAGGCTCAAGATCTTACAAGGCAGGAGAGGAGAGGTAGGGATTGAGAGGTCTCTTTGTTCTGGGCTTTGTTTTCTGACTCATCAACTATTCCTTCATTTTCTCCCTCTGTCTTGGCTTTATTCCATTCTTCTCCTATTTATTCATTGTCCTCTTCTCTTAGTTGGCATCGCCAATTAATTTCTTCTTCATTGGATGATTCATTGGATTTAACAGGGATGGGCAAAATTGGTTTTGGGGATTTCTGGCAGGAATGGCCTTCTTTAATTGGAGGTTGTCTTAGGCTTAGTAGAGGCAGGAATGAAAGCAGGGGCAAGAGCAGAAGTAGGGTTAGTCTTAGAAGCAAGGGTGGAAGCAGGAGCAGGCATGTCTCTCTGGCCTTCCTTAGGGATTAGTTCTGCAGCTGAATTTGGGACTGGAGTAAGATTATCTCAGTGCACAAGCATTTCCTTTCCTACTAATTCTCCTTCTTTCTGGACCTTAAATACTACATCTGATAATTACATTAAGACTCTAAATGCAGATCTTTTCTTTTGATAGAACTTATGAGATTTTTCGCTATTTAACTGGGGGGTTGTTAATTAGAGCAAGGCAACCTATGGGGATTCTGGGGGAAGTTTGTTAATTTCTGCAACAGTCTGTCTCTTCTCAACTGCTTTCTCCAACTTTTTCTCTACTGTTTTGTGGGCTTCTAGTCTTTCAGCATGTTTGGAGATGTAGGCAGGGTAGTCAGCATGTTCTGCTGCACTTCAGATCTGGGTATCTAGGGGTAGGGGGGGCTTCTCTTCCAAATAATAGAAAATTGAAGAATGATTTCAGCCTGCATACTAGAATAAAGGAGCACTGGCTGAAACTGTTGGCTATCCAAAACCATCTCTTAGAGTCTAATAGTTGCTCCAACTGCAAACCTGAAAAGCACTTTAAAGTCATTGATCAATGCTCATTTGACTCCAAACTCCAGATACTTGAAGTGCTGTACATTAGAGCACATTCCCCCAACCTTAGCACTCAATTCCAACACTGTTGCAGGAAATGTTCTCTGTGTGTTCTGAGGGTGGGGACACTAGATGTACATTATATAATTCAAACCATATCGCTATCATTCCATCCCTGGACTTTCTCAACTTTTGGACCAACAAACATATATTTCAAATATTAATTGAATTTACACCCCAAAATTTTGTATTTATTTACTACCAATCTCACTCGTTTCTTGCGCTCAAAAAAAAACCTGAAGTTACATAGTATCGTGCAAAGCGCATCGTTCAATAAAATAAAATTAATGTTGATTTTTGCCTTCTTATTTATTGTACTTGCCAAGCAAGCAACTTTACCTGAATTTTAATTTTAGACTCATTACTGTTTCTGGCATACCTAGTGCACTAGAGCATTTTGCCTAGCATAGGCTTTTTGTGTGGCCTATAATTGAGAATATTTTTGATGACTTTTGGAAAATAAATAACTTTATAATATGATCGTGAACATGGACTATGGAATATTTATAGACTTGTACATTATCTATTTTGAATTTCTTTCAAAATCATTTATATGTAACATTTTAATATATAGTAGTCTAGCATTCTTTTATTATTTAATCCCCTAAAATGTGTCCCAAAAGTGTGGCACAGGAACAAATGAACAAAAGAATATGTCCCAAAAGTGTGGGATATACACAGTTTATATATGTTATAAAATATGTGTTTAAATATTTTCACACAATTTAATTTTTCTAACAACTGATACAAATGGCAAACAGAAAAGTGAAAAGATATTTCTTTCTTCTCTTATACATGTATGCTTTTAGGTACAAAAAACTAAGAAAAGAAAAAATTATAGAATTACAAAAATAAATTAAAATCTTAAGCAGCATTACCAAAAACTTATCATAAGTAAGTTCAAACTATAAATAGAAGCATAACAAACAATATTAAACTAGTATGAAGGGCCTAGAAATGAGTTGTCAAGTACAAGTTAATGACTAATTGTAGCTTTTGGGCTTTTTCTTCCTAGTAATTCAAGCCTAGTATGAATTTTCTATGATTCTAGGTTGCACAGCGTATAGCATCAATTTTTTTCCTTAATCTGTGGTGTGGCACAAAATATTCCCAAAAATATAGCAGATTTGGGATACACAATTTGTAACCTTTTTCCAATGGGGCAATCCACTTTTTTGCAATGTTTTGTTATACAATCCCCTGTAAGAAAGGCAAGCCAACACCAATTTTCACTTTATAATATTGTTGTGAAAATCATGAATATTGCAAAAGTGTATTGGTACACTTTAACAAAAAGCCATACAATATATTCACTTTTTTAATATGCACTCTCAAATGGTAAATTCATTTTATATGAAGTTGGAAGATTGGATAACAAAAGTGAGAAGGGAAGGTTTGTTGTTCAATCATTTCAATAGCAATTTTGTATTGTGTGGATTGTATTATAAAAAGATAGCAGGTATTGAATTTCCACAATTGCAGCGATAAAATCAGCAAAGTAAAACTTACTCAATTTGTTTTATTTAATAATTCAAACCTCCTATTTTTCTTTCTTTTTTACTCTCCTCTTTCACTTTTGTTATTTAACCCATTTAATGTATTCTGTATTCATTAGCATTAAAGGGATTCTATAATGATAGTAAGAGAGGGTAGTATGTAGCTTTAACTATGAATATACAATTTACACAATTCTAATGAATGTACTAGTTCAAATCAACTGTATCACCCTTGATAATACAATCTATAAAATATAAAACTAACATTGGAATGATTGCAAAACAAAAGCCCCTCATTTTTATTCTCAAATCCTTCCTTCCAATACAATTTTCAAATGAATTTAATATTTAAGGGATCATATTATGAAAGTGAATATGTAGTATGGCCTCTTATGAATATACTTTTGCAATATCTATGATTTTAAGTGGTACAATAAACTTAAAACTGATTTCACCTTCACTTTTTAATGGGGAATGTATAACAAATCAATGGCAATACATAGCCTAACTGCACAGGGATTGTATAACAAAATAGTAAAATAGTAGGAATTGTATAATGAAAGAATGCCTAGTCTGTTTTGGCAAAGGCTTATTTTAAAGGTTTTACTATTAATAGGCCTATATAAAGTAACAAATCCAACTTTCCTATTGGAAAAGAAGCTATGGAAGTTGAGTCCCAAAGTTGAACCCTGGAATTTTATCTAAGAAGTTACTAGAGAAATCCATTAAATAAATAAAAGTCCAATTTCATATTAAAAAGATCAATATTTCTTTTTAATTTTTTATATATATCTTTCAATCTGGTCAACCTTCAAAGTTAATTTCAAGAAATAAAATTATTTAGTCAATGTATTAGATTAAAGTGTTTTATATTAACAAAGAATAATATGTTAATTCTTGAAAGCAAAGTAAATGTAGCTAAATACAAGCTATACATTTTGGATAGAGGCAGTGTGTACTAATATACACTTGTATTTCTTTCATTAGAAGCAGGGGCAAAGTGTATCCTAGTGCACTTCAAGCAGCATTATCACAATTAAAAGATGCATTATTTTCTATTCTAGTAGGTGCAATAGGCATACAAGTGTATAGATATATGCATAGTATATGAATAGGCATAGGCATACACCTGCATTTAGTAGCCTCAAAAAAACTCATTAGTTGGTCCATAAGAATTGCCCACTGATATTTGTACACATGAGATTTCCACCAAGATTTGCCTGCAGAGCTTTTTCTGTCAATGTTTGCTATAATGCTTTTGATTCTGTTTTGATTTTGGCAGGTTTTGTCTAAATTGCCCCTCAATGCTTAGTAAGTCTTAATAAAAAGATTTAGGACAAAGCAATATGCATTGAATTAATAGCTTACATATGTATATTTAGAAATAAAAACCTACAAGAAAACTATGCATTTTCTATCAAACTGTTTTGATTGGGCAAATCTCTTCATTAAGACTTACTTAGCATTAAGTGGCAATGTTGCACAGTTCGAATGTTGCACAGCCTACTATCAGTAGCAACGCTGATACAATCGGACATATTTATAATTGAACAGCCAACTAATTAATCCTGCTTGCTGATGCATGCTGTCATTGCTATTAAAAGATTCCAGAAATCAGTCAAGCAGTTGTTTTTGCTGATCTAGAAAAACATCTAATGCTATATGGCGAGCTAATTTAGATTTCTTGATTCCAGATAAATACTTATGATCAATGATGTTTGTCATTCAGGGTTTTTTCTCTTGCCATAATGCAGGATTTCAAAGCAGTAGCTTGGCTTCTTTATTTATACTGTGCAGCACCAATGTTAGTGCATATGAGTTATTATATGAAACATTAGCTGCAGCATATAGAGAAACAAAGTTATAAAGATACAAAATGAACATCACCGCGTGACCTATGAGACGTAATTCTTAAGGTTATAGAATAAAAGCACATGAGTATTGATGATTATGCAGAGATACTTTTTTTATTAGAGACGGGGCTGTGTGCACCCTGGCGCACTTGAAGCGAACTTGTCACACAACAGGTTTGCTGTCCTGTGTCCAAGCTGTGTACAGTGGCCGTAACTTTATTTATCGTTAGGCATGTACACTTCAGTGTGCCCTGGGGGTTGGCCCTCAAATGCGCTCATTGCACAAGCAGAGCCAAGCCGAGATTCCAATTTAGCCCCGAATTGATGTGACAACCCTACTTGTAGTCGAGTCTGGGCCTCTGGCACAATGAATTCACCAAACCAATCTATTAGTTTTTTACGAACTGAATAAGTTATCTTCGTCTTTTTACTAACCAAGTATTTTGTGGACTAGCGTGAGTAACATTTGGTAGTTTCTTGTTGTCATGTGCTATCGCCACTTTAAATACAGATATAAAAGTTGTTAACTTGTTCTTAGTATTTTTGCATGGTTACCTCTGATTTTTCTCTTGCCTGTTAACAAATGAATCATCACCGCCAGCAAGAAACTTTTCTGATGCTTGCTATCTGGGGTGATGCTTGCTATCTGCACATGCTTGCTATCTTGGGGATGCTTGCTATCTGGGGGATGCTTGCTATCTGCAGATGCTTGCTATCTGGGGGATGCTTGCTATCTGGGGGATGCTTGCTATCTGGGGGATGCTTGCTATCTGCAGATGCTTGCTATCTGGGGGATGCTTGCTATCTGCAGATGCTTGCTATCTGGGGGATGCTTGCTATCTGGGGGATGCTTGCTATCTGCAGATGCTTGCTATCTGGGGATGCTTGCTATCTGGGGGATGCTTGCTATCGGGGGGATGCTTGCTATCTGGGGGATGCTTGCTATCTGCAGATGCTTGCTATCTGGGGGATGCTTGCTATCGGGGGGATGCTTGCTATCTGGGGGATGCTTGCTATCTGCAGATGCTTGCTATCAGGGGGATGCTTGCTGTGTGGGGGATGCTTGCTGTGTGGGGGATGCTTGCTGTGTGGGGGATGCTTGCTATCTGGGGTGATGCTTGCTATCTGGGGGATGCTTGCTATCTGCAGATGCTTGTTATCTACGGGATGCTTGCTATCTGCAGATGCTTGCTATCTGGGGGATGCTTGCTATCTGGGGGATACTTGCTATCTGGGGGCCCGGGGTGCTTACTATCTGGGGGGTGCTTGCTATCTAGGGGATGCTTGCTATCTGGGGGCCCGGGGTGCTTACTATCTGGGGGGTGCTTGCTATCTAGGGGATACTTGCTATCTGGGGGCCCGGGGTGCTTACTATCTGGGGGGTGCTTGCTATCTAGGGGATACTTGCTATCTGGGGGCCCGGGGTGCTTACTATCTGGGGGGTGCTTGCTATCTAGGGGATGCTTGCTATCTGGGGGATGCTTGCTATCTGCGGTTGCTTACTTTTGGAGGGGGTGCTTGCTGTCTTGGGAATATTTTCTATTTAGGGGGAGCTATATTTTGTTGTCTGTTTGTTAATTTTAGAGAAAAAGTGATTTATAGCAAACAACTTTGTCCGTGACAATTTTACACGAATAAGGTGATTTTCAAAAGTGAAGAAGGAATTTGTTTTTAAGAAAATGTGCTTTTTAATAGTTTTCCAGAAACTATTTTTGCTCCTTGCTTATTGGGCGCCCCGAAGAGGGGCCGCACTAGATTGCTATTCTAGTACACAGATTCTATAAACACTAGATGGCTCACTCTCCATTCCTTCTGTGGTCTAGTATGCTGTTAATTTTATTAAATTTATATTTTTTAACGCTTAATAGTAAATGCCATAGACTAAAACTGCTGGTACACATTGACGATTCAATGGGCCTTGCGTCCCGCAAAATCGTGGCACAGCAGCTGCCTTAGCTCTGATGAACAGTATAAGTTCGGTATAAAAAATCGTAGGAACACGAAAAAAATTCTACAGCCATATGCAATATGCAAAGCTTATCTCATCTTTTTTACTAATCAAATTTTATTTGAAACGAGGAACTATCGCTGGAGATCTATCTGGCTATAAATATTGCACTGGGCACAGGCAGGTTGCGTGATCCGCAGACTATACTATATATTCGTTTTCTTATCTAGGATAAGCATCACTTCCTTGTCTATATCGACTATATGATATTAAAAACTTGCCAGTCTTGTGTATCTAACTGCTGGAGGCTTTGGGAAATTTATATTCATTAATAATTCTTATTGGGGACTGCATGTGCCTGTTATGGCGACTATATGACCATCGCTAAATAGCCATAGCGAATAACTCACTAGTGATTCTAGCGACCCTGGGGCGACTCGTGACTTTTTAACGACTCAGACGACTGCAATGCGACGGAGAGGCGATTGTTGAGTTACGAGTCGTCCAAAAGTGGTTAGCTTTCTACTAACTCAAGTAGAATAAATAGAGTTGTTAAGAATACTCAGTGATTCTACAGCAACTCTAGAACGCCTCAGATATGACTCTACGGTCTCAGAGTCATTATATATAGAGTCATTAACGACTGGAATCTCGTCATTTTAAAGTCGTCTAGAGTCACTTCTAAGTGACGCAAGTGACTCTTGACGCTTCTTAGCCTAGGAACTGTTTTCATCAAGTTAATCAGGCGCCGAGGCATTCTGTTCTATATTAAAGTACATAGTTACTCCAGCCCTTTACCCTCCATATTGGCGCAGCACGAAAATACGTACGCAGACAGGCACTCACACAGGGTGTACAGTACAGCGGTTTTCCCATTCTCAGACACACACTTTGTGCATTTGTAGTTCTCTAATCTCTAGGTGACCAAGATAATATTGTTTTCCGTTCTAACATTGCAGCAAATAAACCAGTCTCTAAGCAATGTCCCAGCAACACCAGCAGCCTCAGCATCAATCTTCGACAGCTTCATCTGTTGTTTCTACTGCTTCCTCAGCAGTAGTTGACCAGCTTCGAATTGATCTGCATCGATTTGTTGATCAAGCTGTCGATCGTCTTAGAGACGGCTTGGCTGCTCAGCGGGACGCCGAGATCGATCGTCTCACTCGCAGCAACTCTCGACTTGCCGCTCTGCTCAGTCATGAGCGCTCGGTTACTAAGCACCAGGCTCAGCAGATTCGCATTCTGCGCGATTCTACTACGGCTTGTCACCATGACAACGAGGAGGACGCTACTGATGCCGTCGGTTTTGTACCGGGTATTCGCAAGTAAGAACTATTACATATATCAGTAGTGCTTAATGATCTTGTATTATTTTGTTAGACTAAATATCCCTAATCCCAGTATTCGCTAATCCAAATATCCCTAATCCCAACATTCGCTAATCCAAATATCCCTAATGCCAACATTCGCTAATCCAAATATCCCTAATCCCAATATTCGCTAATCCAAATATCCCTAATCCCAATATTCGCTAATCCAAATATCCCTAATCCCAATATTCGCTAATCCAAATATCCCTAATCCCAATATTCGCTAATCCAAATATCCCTAATCCCAACATTCGCTAATCCAAATATCCCTAATCCCAATATTCGCTAATCCAAATATCCCTAATGCCAACATTCGCTAATCCAAATATCCCTAATCCCAATATTCGCTAATCCAAATATCCCTAATCCCAACATTCGCTAATCCAAATATCCCTAATCCCAATATTCGCTAATCCAAATATCCCTAATCCCAACATTCGCTAATCCAAATATCCCTAATCCCAACATTCGCTAATCCAAATATCCCTAATGCCAACATTCGCTAATCCAAATATCCCTAATTCCAATATTCGCTGATCTAAATATCCCTAATCCCAACATTCGCTAATCCAAATATCCCTAATCCCAATATTCGCTAATCCAAATATCCCTAATCCCAACATTCGCTAATCCAAATATCCCTAATCCCAACATTCGCTAATCCAAATATCCCTAATCCCAACATTCGCTGATCCACATATCCCTAATCCCAACAATCATTAATCCAAATATCCCTAATCCCAACATTCGCTAATCCAAATATCCCTAATCCCAACATTCGCTGATCCACATATCCCTAATCCCAACAATCATTAATCCAAATATCCCTAATCCCAACAATCATTAATCCAAATATCCCTAATCCCAACAATCATTAATCCAAATATCTCCCAAAATCTAGCAAGCCCTCTCTCCAATCTCTCCAGACGGCGCAATCGCGAAGCGTCGGACTCCTCTCTGTCCGCCATGACCAGCAGAGACGCCGGCACCGCGGCGGCCCGTAAGAATCCGTCGCAGCCTAAGCGACGTCGCACCCAACCAGCCGTGGCCATCGCCGTCTCGCCGAAACAGCCGCCGCAACAGTCGCGACGTCAGTCAGCAAATCATTATCGTCTAAGGCGTTCGTCCAGGCGTTCAAAATCAGCCGACAACAGCGATGATGATGATGAGGATTCCACTCTGGCCGATCAGGAAGACTCCTCAACTACGGGATCTCTGGTAGACATAAGCAACGAGAGTAGCAGCGCTTGCAATCGGCTTGGCATCGGTTTGAGTCCGCCTTCTCGCTTGCTAGCAGCCCCAGCTCAATCAGCTGGTGCCGCGGAGCACAACCGACCAATTCGAACTCGTTCAGCTGCCGGAGCAGCCGCCATTGTCGATCATCGGGATTTGCAGTTAAACAGCACCGGAGCCAGCATTGCTGTACAGCCGCATAAGACTCGCTACCAGCAGCAGCAGCAGCAGCAGCAGCAAGCATCCCTAGCCGCTTTTAGCAATGCTACAAGCGTCGGCGTAGCCGACATATCATCATCGTCTAATTGTATCGACATAAAAATAGGTTGCAATTTTCAAAAACTCGATAGCACCACCGTGCTGCCGGCTGGCAACTTTGATCGAGTTGATAATAATACTAAACGGCGGGTGTCGAACGCCGCTACCGACGAAAATCGACCACAGTTGGGCGGTTCGCCGACTAAAAAATCGGCTCCAGTGTTTAAGCCGCCTCTGCCACCGGCTAGAACGACTTCAGGTAGTCACACCGGCGCTGTCAAGAAGCCTACGGCGGCTGTTACAGCCGTGTCTGGCAGTCGCAAGCCTCCGCAATCTGCTATGCTATCGCCCCTGTATTGTTCTACTCTGCGAGTGAATTCAAAAGAGTTCGATCCGGAATCCGATAGACCGATTGTTGCAGCCTCTTCAACTGCTAGTAAAGTTCCCACACCGACTGCTAGAGGTAGTAAACGGGAGTCTGCTACCGGCTCTGTCTAAGGTTTCTGCAATGCAATGGTAATTGAATTCGTTTAGTTATTATCGTCAGACTTTCTAATCTATTTATTATTTTCTTTATAATTACATCGCGTTGAATATGACTATGTCTATAGTCGTAATAATCGCCTTTGACTATTCTCAATAATCGCCTTTGACTACTCTCAATAATCGCCTTTGACTATTCTTAATAAAAGATCCTGACTACTCTCAATAATCGCCTTTGACTACTCTCAAAAATCGCCTTTGACTATTCTCAATAATCGCCTTTGGCTATTCCCAATAATCGCCTTTGACTATTCTCAATAATCGCCTTTGACTATTCTCAATAATCGATCCCGACTATTCTCAATAATCGATCCTGACTATTCTCAATTATCGATCCTGACTATTCTCAATTATCGATCCTGAATATTCTCAATAATCGATCCTGACTATTCTCAATAATCACCCCTAAATATTCTCAATAATCGATCCTGACTATTCTCAATAATCATCCCTGACTATTCTCAATAATCATCCCTGACTATTCTCAATAATCACCCCTGACTATTCTCAATAATCATCCCTGACTATTCTCAATAATCATCCCTGACTATTCTCAATAATCACCCCTGACTATTCTCAATAATCATCCCTGACCATTCTCAATAATCACCTCTGACTCTCCTCAATAATGGCCTCTTTCTGTCTTCAATATTCGCCTCTGAATATGAAAAACAACGGGATTTGATTTATCTTCAATCATTGACTCTGACTGTCTAAATTATCGCCCCCCTGACTAAGTTAAGTATATCCTCTCTACTTATTTAATGTTGCAATTACATGATTGACTGCAGTATTCCCGCCTATGTTAGTAATTTTCCTTCAACTGTTGTTATTATAATTTTGTCTTGGTGCTATTCAGCTCAAATTTTTTACTCTTTCATACTGTATATAAACACTTTAAATACAAATTACGTGCATTTAATGCCACCATTTATTCTCTGGCTAAAACCGGTTATCTGTGCATTTTAAAAAAACTATTTTTAATCGCTATTATGTACTTTATCGTCAAATCTGCGTGTACTATTAACTAATTAATGTAGCTACGCCTGCAACAGGCCTATGAACTTTCTAAAGTAGTTGAAATACTCGATAGCTTTTCTGTTTTGTTACTTGCAGTTCGTCTCTCCGCGACCAAATAATCTGATTTCAATCGAAAGCACGCACATTGTTATTCTTTTTTTGTTTTGTTGCTATTTTCATCAACTGAACAATTTATTTGGTAATGATTGACTTTGACAATTTCAATTACTTGGTTCAGTAGTTCTCCTACCACCTCTAAGGCATGTTATAACAGTGAATTTTGTGCTTACATTATTAAATACCTCAATTCTAATTGGATTTCGTGTATAAAAATCTGTTAATCATGCAGAATTGCAGTGGGTTAATTAATTAAAATATACTTTCCAAATGTTTCATTCGGGATACTTATGCTTGTCTTTCCTCTTATTCTTTATTTTTGTTATAATTTTAATCAGAACTAGGCTTAGAAGCGTTCATCTTCTAGGTTAGCTGCCTGTCAGCATACTGACAGCTCGTTGGAAACTCTATTGATTAATTACTGTGTTGAGGCTATTTTTAGACTACTCAAGAAGTCCCAGCCAAAGCAATCTGGTTTTGGGAAGCGCTCAAAAAAGCACCCAATTTGTAAGACCAGTTTTTTTGCCAATCTTCTTTTTTAATTTTTATATTTATCTACTTTGTTCCGTTCGCTTATTTTTCCAAGAAATTCGATTCTATATAGTATTTCAAGCGACTTCAAGCGCACTTCAAGCGACATTGTCACACAACCGGCGAGAGGCATTGCTGCCCATTCCGCCGACTCCCCTGAGCAGGCACACAGGCGCGCGGATACGTACGCAGTCATACGCAAAGGCACACACTCACACACAGGAGTGTACAGCGAACTTTATTTATCGTTAGGCATGTACACCTCACTGTGCCTTGGGGGTTGGCCTTCAATGTCGTTATTTAGGAGCCAAGCCAAAAAATTAATGTGACTGCACTAGGAATCGAGCCTGGGCCACTGGTCGCTCTGCTTATTTAAGGGTCTCCTTTAGACTGGCAATACTTAAATTGACAAAAAGACTGACAAAAACGATATTATACAGTAGCAACCATAATAGTAGTAGTAGTTGCATCTAGAGCCGGCATTGTTATTTTAAAGCTGAAGCCGAAATACCAAATCCTCTGTTTCCTACTTTTCAACCATAGACAAAAGTTTGTGTCGCGTGCTTTTAGAGCTTGTCTTGTTCTAGCAGTGAAATGTACAACTGGCTGGTTTATGAACGTGCCACAGAGAATTTTATAGTGGGTCTAATTTTAGTTGAAGCCGGAAGATTGCTGATTTTGGTTTCAGCTTTAATAGCAGTATGTATTGGCTCTTTATGGTGCTCCTGCTTGACCCCTGGCATAAATCTATGTTGTAAAAGCTAAAGCTTTTCGTTTATTTGCCTAAGCCCAATGAATAATTTATTTCCTTAGTTCTAGATAACTAGAAGAAATCGCCTTGGTCAATAAACCAAACTAGTTCGTCAATTTATCTATTTAAACAAAATGGCTGCTTTTCTAACGCAGTCTCTCTCTCTTGATGTCTCGATCTCCTAGTGTACTTTTCTCTAATATTGTCTCTGTTAAAGCTAATTCAATGCTATACTTATTGTTCGTCTCGTTCGTCTGTAAATATAGTATTTTCTATATTGATTGAAAGGGGGTATGTCAAAAGCTCGTAACTTGATGAGCTCGAAATTGCACATTGTCGAAAGTGTTTTTAGCTGCTTCATCTAGCTCACGACTAAAACAAATTTTGATTATGGAAAGTTCGACCTTGTTTTAGCGACCCAGTATTTTACTGGGGCGTTTTTTACAAAAAGCAGGGATTTTCACAAGCGAAAACTTCTAACACAGTATGGATAGAAGGCCAACCTGTCCCCTGACCTAGGCCTAGTCTTAGTATCAAATCCTTTAAGCTTAAAGAAATGAGAATAATTTGGCAGAATAAAGCTTTGCATAAACGGAAGCAGTGCCCAGGGATTGCTTTTCATCTCCCGTCTTCATTATGTAGAATTCCCACGACCTGAGCTCATGGTCTGCTCTGAGCACTCTCATGGCAAACAGAAGCAGCAGAGAAATATGTTCCCTCTTTCCGTGCAGCTGCTCCCTCTCCGCCGCTCTTAACTTTTTTCTCCCTCTTCTCCATCTCTCCGCTTCTTGGCTCAATTTACTTATTCATCTTGCCTGCTATACGCCTGGCTTCCTTGGATGCAGGCATTTCCTATCCAGCTTAACCTTATATATAGCTACCATGCGCAACTGGTCTGCTTCAATTTTCAACTGTTTCCTTTGACGAGATCTCTGCCCAGCCTTCCTATTTCGTTAGCTAAATTAGATACTTGAAGTTCACAATGTTCACAAAATGAATAGAACAGGCTATGATGATTGCTTTCTTATGTCTAATAATACAACACAGAGATTCGTTTATCTGTTGTGTAAATTGTAAACCTATACGCCGACTTCTGCATGAATAGGCAGCTAAGATTTTCTTTCCTTCCTCAGGGTTTCTGCCCTCAAAACAGCATATAAAGAATGAGCAGCAAGCTTTTAACTCAATGTACACAAGTGAACGCAAGACGGACAAAACTAACTCAGCTTGGTGTGGTTCGGGGGAGACATACCCAGTCTAGCTCAGCCAATGAGAGAGCAGTAAGGAGAGAGGTCAAAGTCAGACGGTCGAAACTCAGCCTAGGGGGCAGGCCCAATCTAGCTCAGCCAATGAGAGAGCAGTAGGGAGAGAGGTCAAAGTCAGACACAAATAGGCAGGAGGAATGCCAAACTGTTTATCGGCCTGGCTTAGGGCTGGGGTGCCCCCCATTTTCTCCTTAATTTATAGATTTTTAAAACATTAATTTTTTTTAGTTTTTAAAGTCTGAGGCAGTCTGGAGTCGGCTAAACAGGATTAAGATGCTTATTTAATGGGTTCGCTTGCAGAAAGCCACAAGCTCTATCGCAAATTTCGCTACCGAAAAAAGTAGATAAGCGCATTTTTGCGAGTGACAACTACGAGTAGTTGGTTATTCTAGTAGCTGTAGCCTAGCATACCCCAGCTTCTAAGGGTTTTAGATCTCTCTGGGCTACTCTCTCTGACTTGCCCAATCATCAGTTTTTAAAGCCACTGTCTACTATTGGCTAAAACTTGTTTAGTCAAAATCTATATAACCCAGTGCATATATATGTATAGGCATGAGCCCAAGTATCGTTCTATCTACACTCAGCAGTGTATTTAGTTCTCTCTCTTTCCCTCTCATAGTCAATTTTAGTGCTAATAAAATTCCCCAATCAGTCTTGAAAGTAGCTCTCAGGAAATCGGGTTATTTACAACTAGGAAGGAGATATGCAGCCAGCTAAGTCAGTTTATTAGGGCAAAGCTTTCAGGAAGCTATATATATTCCCATTTTTTATTCTCTTTACAGTTTAGCAGCGCAATGTCCGCTAGTTTCTATACTAAACCGGCCAACAACGGTAACGCCGGAGTTGCCATGGAAACTAGCTGGGACTCGAATCCGGGTCGGCAGCGTACTTTGCAACCGATAACTACTGGTGCTAGCGTGCTAGCTATCAAGTATAATGCTGGCGTGATCATGGTTGCCGACACGCTAGGCTCCTACGGATCGCTGGCTAAGTTTCGTTCCATTCCTCGCGTGCTGCGGGTCAACGATGCCACTGTGGCTGCGGCTAGCGGCGACCTGGCAGATATGCAGTTTCTCAATACTGTGGTGGAGAATCACGCTATTGATGAGGGTGAGTGGCTTGGGCCTTCCTGTCTGCGCTCTATTTGGTAGGGGTTGGAGACTGACCTTTGTGCGATGAAGGAGTAAAGTCTACCTGATTGATAGTAGAGTAGGGAGTAGAGTCTACCTGATTGATAGTAGAGTAGGGAGTAGAGTCTACCTGATTGATAGTAGAGTAAGGAGTAGAGTCTACCTGATTGATAGTAGAGTAGGGAGTAGAGTCTACCTGTTTGATAGTAGAGTAGGGAGTAGAGTCTACCTGATTGATAGTAGAGTAAGGAGTAGAGTCTACCTGATTGATAGTAGAGTAGGGAGTAGAGTCTACCTGTTTGATAGTAGAGTAGGGAGTAGAGTCTACCTGATTGATAGTAGAGTAGGGAGTAGAGTCTACCTGATTGATAGTAGAGTAAGGAGTAGAGTCTACCTGATTGATAGTAGAGTAGGGAGTAGAGTCTACCTGTTTGATAGTAGAGTAGGGAGTAGAGTCTACCTGTTTGATAGTAGAGTAGGGAGTAGAGTCTACCTGTTTGATAGTAGAGTAGGGAGTAGAGTCTACCTGTTTGATAGTAGAGTAAGGAGTAGAGTCTACCTGTTTGATAGTAGAGTAGGGAGTAGAGTCTACCTGTTTGATAGTAGAGTAGGGAGTAGAGTCTACCTGTTTGATAGTAGAGTAGGGAGTAGAGTCTACCTGTTTGATAGTAGAGTAGGGAGTAGAGTCTACCTGTTTGATAGTAGAGTAGGGAGTAGAGTCTACCTGTTTGATAGTAGAGTAGGGAGTAGAGTCTACCTGTTTGATAGTAGAGTAGAGAGTAGAGTCTACCTGATTGACAGTAGAGTAAGGAGTAGAGTCTACCTGATTGATAGTAGAGTAGGGAGTAGAGTCTACCTGATTGATAGTAGAGTAGGGAGTAGAGTCTACCTGATTGATGACTGGTTAGGGAGTAGAGTCTACCTGATTTATGATAGGTTAGGGAGTAGAGTCTACCTGATTTATGATAGAGTAGGGAGTAGAGTCTACCTGATTGATACTAGGCTAGAAAGTAGCTCATTAAATCCTTGAGCTGCCTTATGCAGGTAGCAAAACACTGTAGTACGCGCTATAGCCTATATAGTATTGAGTAGTAAATCATTTACTATCTGTAATTACCCTGTCACCGTACGGCTCGCCGCGAGGTCATATTTCAAAGCCTTGCGCGCATCGAAAGGTGTAACAATGTCACAACTTTTTTTGGCTAACCGTGTTCAGTCCTCATCATCAATTATCAGTAGCCCACAAATATTCTCGCATCAACAAAGACTAATTCTTGCTTTGATCCTTTTCTCGGCTAAATGAGACAGACTAGCCATCTATACAACTTTTATTATCTTGTTTTTCTTACAATGTTTGTCTCTATGCAGTCAGCTGCTTTTATCTTCTTTTGTAAACAGTGTTGTTTAATGCATCCATCCAGGGAAAGCAGTGCATTGATTTTTTTGCTTTGATATTTTGATGCTAGTTTGCTAATTAGTCGAGTGAGCGAGTGGGTCAAGTTGCCGTCATCCCTCTATTAGTTAATTAGTTTATAGATTGCAGGAAGGAAGCTGCTTTGAGCACTTTAGCGACTGTTTCCCCGCATTTCGCTGACCTTTGAGCATGCACACGGATACCTACGCAAGCTCACACGTGTGTACAGCAGCCCTGACTTTCTAACTGTCAGACATGTACAGTCTCTGTCAGGATGGCTCTCATTGGCGAGAATGGCACCGATGAACCCTTAGCTTATTTTCATGCACGAATCCCAAATTGATGTCAGACGCTTCCTCTCTTCCCCTCTGCAGTCTACTCCCACCAGCTGCAGTCCCCTCCCACCAGCTACAGTCCCCTCTCACCTTCTGCAGTCCCCTCTCCTTATCTGCAGTCCCCTCTTCCCCTCTGCAGTCCCCTCCCCCAGCTGCAGTCCCCTTCCACCAGCTGCACTCCCCTCTCACCTTCTGCAGTCCCCTCTTCCCCTCTGCAGTCCCCTCCCCCAGCTGCAGTCCCCTTCCACCAGCTGCAGTCCCCTCCCACCAGCTGCAGTCCCCTCTCCCTATCTGCAGTCCCCTCTTGCCCTCTGCAGTCCCCTCCCACCAGCTACAGTCCCCTCCCACCAGCTACAGTCCCCTCTCACCTTCTGCAGTCCCCTCTCCTTATCTGCAGTCCCCTCTTCCTATCTGCAGTCCCCTCTTCCCCGCTGCAGTCCCCTCTTCCCCGCTGCAGTCCCCTCTTCCCCGCTGCAGTCCCCTCTTCCCCGCTGCAGTCCCCTCTTCCCCGCTGCAGTCCCCTCTTTCTCGCTGCAGTCCCCTTTTCCCCGCTTCAGTCCCCTCTTCCCCGCTGCAGTCCCCTCTTCCCCGCTGCAGTCCCCTCTTCCCCGCTGCAGTCCCCTCTTTCTCGCTGCAGTCCCCTTTTCCCCGCTTCAGTCCCATCTTCCCCGCTGCAGTCCCCTTTCACCTTCTACAGTCCTCTCTTCCCCCTCTACAGTCCCCTGCCTTATTAGTACAGGAGTCTATGCGTGAAAACCCCGGGAAAGACAGAGAAGCTCTGCTATGCGGTTGATGACGCAAGCTTGACACTAAAAATAGCTCAGGTGTTGCGTTACTTTTTTGACAGTTTCCGATTGTTAAAGAATCCTTTATTTATACGTATGTGCTATAGGCTCTGGCTAAAGAGTCAAAAAAGGCTTTGGATTGATCCCTTAAAATAGCAATTATTTTTGTTGCTAAGAGACGCGACTCGGCAGTGCGGACTTCAGGCATCTGAGCTAAAGAGGCTAGCTTCGAATGAACGAGGGAAGAGATATAGTAGAGCTGATGAAGCTAGAGCAGGAATGATGCTCTGCCATTTATAATCATTCTCATGTGATCTGCCCGCAAGCCTTCTCGCTGCTATGTACTGAAGCAAGCACAGACGAAAATTACCCAAGCCCGTAAAATCATCTGCATGCCCCCTCTTACCCTGAGCAAGCATTTAAGCATTGAGCGAGAATTGAAAAAAAGTACAATTCAGCCAGCCTGAACTCTGAAGCTGCAGAAGTTTCTGTAAGCGTAGCGTAGTCAAACTTTTCTGCTTCATTTAGGGTGCATCGGGGAGTCGTGTGATGACAGACGAGGTCAGTGGTACTCGTTTATAATCAAGTAATGACGATCGTATTTAACAAGCAACTACAATCAACAATTATTCTCCTGGGTTAGAGTACTCGGCACTCGGTCACTCATGGGTTAGAGTGTTCGGTACTCGGTCACACCTGGGTTAGACTGCTCGGCAGTCGGTCACACCTGGGTTAGACTGCTCGGCAGTCGGTCACACCTGGGTTAGACTGCTCGGCAGTCGGTCACACCTGGTTTAGAGTGCTCGGCACTCGGTCACTCCTGGGTTAGAGTGCTCGGCACTCAATACTCGAAAGTGGCTGAAGCAATACTCGCCTAGGCCTGCTACGGGGGGGGGGGGTCGGCTGACCTACTTGAACCCTACGATTTCATTGCTGCCCACTCTACTAAGCGGCAAAAATGTGCTAATGTGCTACTACCATTAAGCTTTATAGAATTCCCATTTGGGAAATCTCTCCGGACCCTATCATCTACCCGGCATTCAATCTTGAAATTCCCTAGAGACGACAGATGAGATTAGCGAATTCTCTCTCGTCAGCTAATTTGGTAAGATTCTGAACTCGTGCACTTAGCTGATTCTCTTGCTATCTGGCTCTGGTCTGGTTCATTTTCCTCGAGAAACTAAGTTACTTTAGCATCACTGCACGTGGCAATTTACTAGCCCACGCATTATTCTATAAATCCATTCTGTAATCCTCTTGCGCGGAAAGCGGCAGAGTAATGGAACAAGATGGCGAAGAAGAGGCTATCGTGTGTCTGAGAGTCACTTAGGGCCGGGAAATTGAGGGACGGAGCGAAGACATGAAATATGAGAAAGAGAGCGCGGATGTAGGAACTGGAAATGTGAGGAGGCAGGGACTGGGAGCGGATGCAGCGGGGGCAGGGACTGGGGGCGGATGCAGCGGAGGTAAGGACAGGGGGCGGATGCAGCGGAAGTAGGGACAGGAGCGGATGCAGCGGAAGGAGGGACAGGGGGTGGATGCAGCGGAAGTAGGGACAGGGGGTGGACGCAGCGGAAGTAGGGACAGGAGCGGATGCAGCGGAAGTAGGGACTGGGGGCGGATGCAGCGGAAGTAGGGACAGGGGGCGGATGCAGCGGAGGTAAGGACAGGGGGCGGATGCAGCGGAAGTAGAGACAGGGGGCGGATGCAGCGGAAGTAGGGACAGGGGGCGGATGCAGCGGAAGTTAGGATATGCAGAGGAGGTAAGGATTTTAGGGCACCGGCGGATGCAGGGAAGCTGAGGCAAGTTCTTCTATTTGCTAAGTGGCTGCATTCAGCATATACAGGTTGCAGAGCGGACAGCATCCAATCCCATACCTGCTCAATCTTAGTACCCCCCCCCTGTTCCGCGCAGAGATTCACGAGCACGGCATCGCTTATTCGCCCGCCTCGCTGCACAGCTGGCTAACCCGGGTGATGTACAATCGGCGAAGCAGGATCAACCCGCTGTGGAACACTTATATAGTGGCCGGGACAGAGGCTGGGCAGCCTTTTCTAGGCTACGTGAACATGCTAGGCGTAGCGTTTAAAGAAGACTGCTTAGCAACCGGATTCGGCAGCCACCTGTGCCTCGGGCTGCTCCGCGAAGCCTTGGATGCCGCTGGCGGTTACGCCGGCCTGACTGAGGAGACCGCCACTAGCGCTTTAGAAGCTTGCCTTCGGGTGCTGTATTACCGAGACTGCCGGGCCTACAACCAGTACCAATTGGCTAATGTGCCAGTTGCTAAGCCGGCTCAGGTGTCCGGTCCGCATTTCCTGCAGAGCGACTGGTCGGTGGCCAAGCTGGTCAAGCACTATACCGAGTGATTGGCTTATAATAACCCTGCTTCACTGTTGGAACATAAACCCGTTATTAACTGACAACAATACTAGCTTTTGAGTAGGACTATATAAGCTGAATCCCAGTTTGTATGTTTCTTTATTAAAGCAACACAGGGTGTCTGTCTAATTATTCAGTTTTTGCTATGTGGCTAACTAACTTGTTTTAATAATATTATCAGAGTTGGTCTTTGTGTCTTGACCTATGTCTATGGTCTTTGTGTCTTGACCTATGTCTATGGTCTTTGTGTCTTGACCTGCCTCTGGTCTTTGTGTCTTGACCTGCCTCTGGTCTTTGTGTCTTGATCTGTCTGTGGTCTTTGTGTCTTGACCTGTCTGTGGTCTTTGTGTCTTGACCTATCTGTGGTCTTTGTGTCTTGATCTGTCTGTGGTCTTTGTGTCTTGACCTGTCTGTGGTCTTTGTGTCTTGATCTGTCTATGGTCTTTGTGTCTTGACCTGCCTCTGGTCTTTGTGTCTTGATCTGTCTGTGGTCTTTGTGTCTTGACCTGTCTGTGGTCTTTGTGTCTTGACCTATCTGTGGTCTTTTGGTCCTTGTGTCTTGACCTGTCTGGTCTTTGTGTCTTGACCTGTCTGTGGTCTTTGTGTCTTGACCTATCTGTGGTCTTTTGGTCCTTGTGTCTTGACCTGTCTGGTCTTTGTGTCTTGATCTGTCTGTGGTCTTTGTGTCTTGACCTATCTGTGGTCTTTTGGTCCTTGTGTCTTGACCTGTCTGGTCTTTGTGTCTTGACCTGTCTGTGGTCTTTGTGTCTTGACCTATCTGTGGTCTTTTGGTCCTTGTGTCTTGACCTGTCTGGTCTTTGTGTCTTGATCTGTCTGTGGTCTTTGTGTCTTGACCTGTCTGTGGTCTTTGTGTCTTGACCTATCTGTGGTCTTTTGGTCCTTGTGTCTTGACCTGTCTGGTCTTTGTGTCTTGACCTGTCTGTGGTCTTTGTGTCTGTCTGAACTTAATAAAGGTATAATAATAAATACAATTATTTGGCTGCCAATTGAATCTTTTATCATAATATTGTTAACAGGTGTTCTGCAGTCTCACTTCTTTTACCGTTACATATAGTGCTAGTAGTACATATGATAATAGCTTAATTAGAATTAGCAAACTATAATAATATGAACACTTGTCAATCATTCCTGCTGTTTAGCCATGGCTGATAGTGGCGACAGCGGCAACGACACGCCGCCAGTGATCATTGTCGGCGGCGGAATAATTGGCTCATCGACGGCCTATTATCTGGCTAAGCGAGGCGTACGGAGCCTACTGCTGGAGAGCGTCGGAGTTGCTAGCGGCGCCAGCGGCAAGGCTGGCGGGTTTCTGGCTCGGGACTGGTGCGGCGGCGGAGCCGGCGGGCCCCTTGCCCAGCTGGCCTGGGAGAGCTTCCGCTTGCACTCGGAATTGGAAAGCGAACTTGGCCAGTCATTGGATTATCGACGCTTGGACACTCTGTCGCTGCGGCTGCGGGTTGGCGGGCAGCCTCGATGCGGCCGACCCATTACCGGCTGTCCGGACTGGGTCACGGCCGAGGTTACTAGGGCCTGCAGGCTGGGAGATCCCAACAATACCGCCCAGGTGCGGCACTTTTCTAGCTTTTGGCTCCATCTGTGTGGTCTTTGTGTCTTGATTTGTCTTGTCCCTGGTCTTTGTGTCTTGATTTGTCTTGTCTCTGGTCTTTGTGTTTTGATTTGTCTTGTCCCTGGTCTTTGTGTCTTGATTTGTCTTGTCTCTGGTCTTTGTGTTTTGATTTGTCTTGTCCCTGTCTTTGTGTCTTGATTTGTCTTGTCCCTGGTCTTTGTGTCTTGATTT
The DNA here is from genome assembly GCA_002269645.1 of Macrostomum lignano. Classification (NCBI taxonomy): domain Eukaryota; kingdom Metazoa; phylum Platyhelminthes; family Macrostomidae; genus Macrostomum; species Macrostomum lignano. Next base: position 17,480 of record NIVC01004011.1, on the reverse strand, counting down.
GTCTTGTCTCTGGTCTTTGTGTCTTGATTTGTCTTGTCTCTGGTCTTTGTGTTTTGATTTGTCTTGTCCCTGGTCTTTGTGTTTTGATTTGTCTTGTCCCTGGTCTTTGTGTCTTGATTTGTCTTGTCTCTGGTCTTTGTGTTTTGATTTGTCTTGTCCCTGGTCTTTGTGTCTTGATTTGTCTTGTCTCTGGTCTTTGTGTTTTGATTTGTCTTGTCTCTGGTCTTTGTGTCTTGATTTGTCTTGTCCCTGGTCTTTGTGTCTTGATTTGTCTTGTCTCTGGTCTTTGTGTTTTGATTTGTCTTGTCTCTGGTCTTTGTGTCTTGATTTGTCTTGTCCCTGGTCTTTGTGTCTTGATTTGTCTTGTCTCTGGTCTTTGTGTTTTGATTTGTCTTGTCCCTGGTCTTTGTGTTTTGATTTGTCTTGTCCCTGGTCTTTGTGTCTTGATTTGTCTTGTCTCTGGTCTTTGTGTCTTGATTTGTCTTGTCTCTGGTCTTTGTGTTTTGATTTGTCTTGTCCCTGGTCTTTGTGTCTTGATTTGTCTTGTCTCTGGTCTTTGTGTTTTGATTTGTCTTGTCCCTGGTCTTTGTGTCTTGATTTGTCTTGTCTCTGGTCTTTGTGTCTTGATTTGTCTTGTCTCTGGTCTTTGTGTTTTGATTTGTCTTGTCCCTGGTCTTTGTGTCTTGATTTGTCTTGTCTCTGGTCTTTGTGTTTTGATTTGTCTTGTCCCTGGTCTATGTGTCTTGATTTGTCTTGTCTCTGGTCTTTGTGTTTTGATTTGTCTTGTCCCTGGTCTTTGTGTCTTGATTTGTCTTGTCTCTGGTCTTTGTGTCTTGATTTGTCTTGTCTTTGGTCTTTGTGTTTTGATTTGTCTCTGGTCTTTGTGTCTTGATTTGTCTCTGGTCTTTGTGTCTTCATCTTTGTGTCTTGACTTGTCTCTGGTCTTTGTGTCTTGACTTGTCTCTGGTCTTTGTGTCTTCATCTATCCCTGGTCTTTGTGTCTTATCTGCCTGTGGTCTGTCTCTGAAACTATTTAATGAACAATCTGGTCTACGTATTTGCAAATGGTTGAAATTTTCAGGAAGTAAATAACTTTCAACTAATTTGTCTAATTGATGCGGTCTTAGCCTACTTCAGTCTGTGTGAATTTCTTTAAAGCAAAGCATGTTAAAATTCGGTGCAGGCAGCTTGCGGATTCCATCCTTAGAGAGAAATTTCAGTTGTTTTTGTAGCCAACTGTCTGGCCGATCTGAGCAGCTAATAAAAAAGTTTCTAACCCAACACATCGCTTGCTTAAGCCGTCCATCTCCTCCATCGACCTAATTCCTTTGAGTCTAGGCCAGCAGTGTAAGCTCCCATCCAATTTTTCCTCCGTTGATGTATCTTTCGATAGTCTGTGCCGCCCCATCGATTCTGCTCGAAGTTTCGAGTAGGGAAATGCGGCTAGGGCAGGGAGATGGGATGGCAGCACGGGGAAGGACTTCGAGAGCTAGGGTTGGGGGATTTTTCCGGATTGTAAGAGGATAAAAATCAATCAGCTTTGCTGCGCTCCTGCTTTCTGGTCTAATCCTCTGCATAGATTATTCGAACACTGTCCGCTCTGTACATGTTCATCCCTGCCTGTTGGGAAAGAAACTTCTCTCTGAGTTCCTTTCTTTTAGTGAGCACTGTTCAAATGTCTGCAAGCTTGTAGACTCTGTATTGCTGTCTATCTCATTCTTTCATACACTATATATCTCACCCTCTATCCACTCTACATCTCACCCTACTATCCACCCTACATCTCACCCTACTATCCACCCTACATCTCACCCTACTATCCACCCTACATCTCACCCTACTATCCACCCTACTATCCACCTACTATCCACCTTACATCTCGCCCTATTATCTACCCTATATCTCACCCTTCTATCCACCCTACATCGCACCCTACTATCCACTCTACATCTCACCCTACTATTCCACTCTCTACATCTCACTCTACTGTACACACTGCATCTCACCCACTGTCCACTCTACATCTCACCCTTCCATTTACTCTACATCTTACTCTACGCTCTCCCCCATCCCAACCAGGTGCACCCGTACAAACTGACCACCGGCCTGGTCGCCCGAGCCGCCGCTCTGGCCGGCAGCCGGGTCCGCCGCGCCCGAGTCACCGGTGCTCAGGTAGCAGACGGTCGCATTGTCAGCCTGACAGTGGAGGACGTCGCCGATGCAGCCGTTTCAACTGCGACAACTGCTTCGTCATCAACCGATAAAACCGACACTGCTGCTGCTACAACTACAATAGACTGCCGCTCAGCTAAAATCGTATTCGCCATGGGCCCGTGGACTTCCACAGCTCTGGGCAATTGGCTAAATCTTGCCGGAGGCTCCGACGCCGTGTTCGGGCATCGGGCCCATTCGGTTGTACTGTCTGCCCCGGCCGGACAGCTTAGTCCGCACGCTCTGTACACCGAGCAGGAGGGCGGGGAGTCGCCCGAGCTCTATCCCAGGCCAGACGGCACCATCTACATCTGCGGCCTGGCAGACGATGCCCCGCTGCCGGCGTCAACTGCCGACGTAGTTGCCGACTCTAACAAGCTGCGTCGGCTAGCAAAATTTGCCGAGTCTGTGTCGGATCGACTGTCGGCCGATTCTGTGGTTGCCGGGCAGGCCTGCTACCTGCCCGTGTCGCGCACTGGACTGCCTATGATTGGCCAACTGCCTGGCCTGGCTAACGGATTCGTAGGCGCCGGGCACAGCTGCTGGGGCATATTGAACGGCCCGGCCACTGGCCTCATGCTGGCCGACCTGCTGTTGGATGGAGCCTGTTCGTTTATGGACGCTGAACCGTTTCGGCCAAGGCTGGGCACTGCCGATGGCGCCAAGGACGGGACTGGGGATGGAGAGTGATGGGATCCTGGTTAATCTGGGGGTCATAGTAAGGTTTAAGGGATCATAGTGAGTGAGTAGGGATCATAGTGGGTGAGTAGGGATCATAGTGGGTGAGTAGGGATCATATTGAATGAGTAGGGGATCATAGTGAGTGAGTAGGGATCATAGTGAGTGAGTAGGGATCATAGTGACAGAGTAAGGATCATAGTGAGTGAATAGGGATCATAGTGAGTGAGTAGGGATCATAGTGACAGAGTAAGGATCATAGTGAGTGAATAGGGATCATAGTGAGTGAGTAGGGATCATAGTGAGTGAGTAGGGATCATAGTGAATGAGTAGGGGATCATAGTGAGTGAGTAGGGGATCATAGTGAGTGAGTAGGGATCATATTGAATGAGTAGGGGATCATAGTGAGTGAGTAGGGATCATAGTGAGTGAGTAGGGATCATAGTGAATGAGTAGGGGATCATAGTGAGTGAGTAGGGGATCATAGTGAGTGAGTAGGGATCATATTGAATGAGTAGGGGATCATAGTGAGTGAGTAGGGATCATAGTGAGTGAGTAGGGATCATAGTGAGTGAGTAGGGATCATAGTGAGTGAGTAGGGATCATAGTGACAGAGTAGGGATCATAGTGACAGAGTAGGGATCATAGTGAGTGAGTAGGGATCATAGTGAGTGAGTAGGGATCATAGTGACAGAGTAGGGATCATAGTGACAGAGTAGGGATCATAGTGAGTGAGTAGGGATCATAGTGAGTGAGTAGGGATCATAGTGACAGAGTAGGGATCATAGTGAGTGAGTAGGGATCATAGTGAGTGAGTAGGGATCATAGTGACAGAGTAGGGATCATAGTGAGTGAGTAGGGATCATAGTGACAGAGTAGGGATCATAGTGAGTGAGTAGGGATCATAGTGAGTGAGTAGGGATCATAGTGAGTGAGTAGGGATCATAGTGACAGAGTAGGGATCATAGTGAGTGAGTAGGGATCATAGTGAGTGAGTAGGGATCATAGTGACAGAGTAAGGATCATAGTGAGTGAATAGGGATCAAAAAGTAGGGATCTAAGTGGACTCGTATTTACGCAGCAATAAGATGCTTCGTGTTCGACTCTAGGAAGTGTACAGCTGTTGAGCTCTTTAATCACCTGCAGGCAGTATTTTCGGAATAGGAAAACACTCAACGGTGTATTTGGATCAGCAGGTGTAATACCTATAATTATGCACGCCTTGCTTTTCCACTGACTACTAGTCTGTCATTGTTAAGAAATCATATGCGATGCGTGACTCTATATGCACTCGACTACCTATATTGTTCTTTTACAAGCTTTTTCACATTTTATGTATATAATTCAGCAGCCTGATGCACTTCAATACTGATTTTAACATCTTACATTGTTTTAGGGTCGTCGAAGCCAAAAACAATTATTTTATTTCCAACAAATTTAATAAGTCTTTTGTAGCTTAGTCTAGGCAAGAGCTGCCTCCGTTATAGTTTTCATATTTTAATGCTTACTAACTTTTGTTGTTTGTGACTGGTTAATGGGGGATTTGCCATGACTTCAATAAATTTGTCTAATAACAATGGATCGGATTGGAAAGCTGATTAAGAGACTGTATATTTATTTGTCTTACAGTTATCCTGGCTCTCGATACGCAATACAGAGTCATTGATACACTTTTAAGCCCAAATTCAGAAAGTACCAAAAAGCTAATTCAGACACCTCAGAACCCTCAAAACACCTTCAGAACCCTAATGCAGACACCTCACTGAACCCCAGTGCAGACACCTCACTGAACCCCAGTGCAGACACCTCACTGAACCCCAGTGCAGACACCTCACTGAACCCCAGTGCAGACACCTCACTGAACCCCAGTGCAGACACCACTGAACCCCAGTGCAGCCACCTCACTGAACCCCAGTGCAGACACCTCACTGAAACCCCAGTGTAGACACCTCACTGAACCCCAGTGTAGACACCTCACTGAACCCCAGTGCAGGCACCTCACTGAAACCCCAGTGTAGACACCTCACTGAACCTCAGTGCAGACACCTCACTGAACCCTAATGCAGACACCTCACTGAAACCCCAGTGCAGGCACCTCACTGAACCCCAGTGCAGGCACCTCACTGAACCCTAATGCAGACACCTCACTGAAACCCTAGTGCAGGCACCTCACTGAACCCCAGTGCAGACACCTCACTGAACCCGAATGCAGACACCTCACTGAAACCCCAGTGCAGACACCTCACTGAACCCTAATGCAGGCACCTCACTGAAACCCCAGTGCAGACACCTAACTGGGACCCCAGTGCAGGCACCTCACTGAACCCTAATGCAGACACCTCACTGAAACCTCAGTGCAGGCACCTCACTGAACCCCATTGCAGACAGCCCTAGATTGACATCTCACTGAACCCCAGTGCAGACAGCCCTTGATTGACACCTCACAGAACCCCAGTGCAGACAGCCCTTGATTGACACCTCACTGAACCCCAGTGCAGACGGCCCTTGATTAACAACTCACTGAACCCCAGTGCTGACAGTCATGAAGTCTCATTAAAATACGTTAAATTCAATGAATATTGTAGCCTCAAGCGCTAAAAGTGCCCAAAAATATTTTATTGTGTTTTTTATCATATCCGACAGAAATTTCGTATTTCTGCAATGCCTTTTCCTGTTTTTTTAGAGTTTTTTTTTACTTTTTCATATTTTTCGACGATTCTTTGTCACGCAACGAAGCATTTATTCATGTCATTTTGCATAATTTCACCTTTCAGGGAAGCAAACTGAGGCAGTCGTTCTCACGCCATGCTAGGTCCTGTGTTGCTGCAGTCTTTTTCAATAATTAATATATTTGACCTTTGCTCAATTGAGCATTTATATTTTGTTCTTTTACAAATTTTCTGTAAAGAGAGTTAAAACCTTACTCTTCGATCGTTAAAGCCCTCAGCCAAGTCTGGGTTAGCCAGAGTTAAAGAACATCTTAACCATCTGTTCAGGTAATATAATCTCGGGCTGCTCATATTGGAGTGTCCAAAAATGACTATTCAAGTGTACTTCACTTGACTGAATAAGTTGGCAGTTGTTAGAACTGTTTGACTTTTTGTCGAAAGTGTATGCAAAATGTCGATTCTCAGTCGCAACTTGGTTGAAACCCGAAGCTGTCACAACCAAAAATTGTCAGAATCGGATGCCTGAAAATTAATATTTGTTGCAGGTATTTTTTAAAACTGAAAGTGAAAAGGTGTATTATAGATTTTCTGGTCAAGTAGCATACTATCCAACTCCATAGCTATCTTACGGGCTCGTAAGTGCATAAAATCAAGTATCTGATATGAATTAGCCAGTTGGAGCGCTTCTAAATCCAACAAAGCCAACTCAACAGTTATACTCAGCAACATCGAAAAGTCGCCACCCTTTGCCCCAGACCCAGTGAGCATGCAGTGTCTTTCGACCAGCATCTATCACCTAACCAACCATTTGGATATTTAAAAAAATGCTTGAGAAAACAATGAACACCGGGCGGAAGCCCTTCAATTAATCCAATCTTTGCCCTCAGCTCTTCCCAATCCCTCCTCACCCCTCACATTTTTAATGTTCTTGAGGAAAAATGACTGCCACACAAGCCAGGATATACGCTGGGGACAAGCAGCGACTGATATGTACGCATGTACGCGAGCAAGGAGAAGACTTACTCAAGGAGAGTCGTCCTTGATTTGCACTCGAGTTTGCTATTTCGCTATTTGACCGGAAAAAAATCTTATAAGATCCAATTGCTTTAGTGAAACTTTGGTGTTGCCATCACCGCACTATGAAACTTGTCATGCTCTGATGGTCTGTATTTGTTTGTATGCATAATACATTTATCAATACTTCTTTTCGAAGACTCAATCTTGAAGCGTTAGAAGTTACTGAGAGTAGCATAGCATTATTTTGCACGTCAGGACGAAACCTTATATTATTGCATTGTTAAAGAACTTGGTAATTAAGCGCCAATGAAAATCGCCCTACGAGAAAGCCAGAGTTGCTATAATTAAAGGCTATGCAAAATAGAAGCCTTCTAAAAACTTCTTGAAAGTTCGTGTAAAGAATATTGTTCACTCTAGAGAGAATTTTTATTCATGAGCTCCCTTGCGCCCACTGACGAACAGCTGCTAGCGGCCATTCAAGGCGACGATACCAAAGCGTTCCAGGGAATTTTAGCCACCAAGAGAAGTCTTGCCGAGGATGTCATCGATTTCGATGCGTTGTCTGCTAAAGCAACCCCAGCAATGGTGGCCTCCTACTACGGAAGCAAGGGCATTGTTTTGCTGCTAATTCAAGCCAAAGTAGAAATCAATAGGCAAAATCAGGCAGGCGATAGTGCGATTTGCCTCGCATCGCATCAAGGCCATCACGAGATTGTCGATTCACTTATCGAAGCTGGAGCCGATGTCAATCTTCTGGAAGGAAATGGCTGCTCCCCTCTCTACATAGCGTGTCTAAACGGACATGACAAGGTGGTCAAGTCGCTTATCAAAGCGCAGGCCGATGTCAATGCTCGCGAGCCGGTCCTTGGCTGCTCCCCTCTCTACATAGCATCTCAGGAAGGACACCTCCGTGTGGTGAGCTCACTCATCGATGCCCGAGCCGATGTCAACCTTCCAAGGAACACAGGCGAATCGCCACTCTATATTGCATCACAGAACGACCACTACGAGGTTGTCGATTTGCTACTCAAAGCAGGAGCTGACGTCAATCTACAAGAACTACAAGACGGCTGCTCATCCGTATACATCGCATCGCAAAACGGTCACCACAAGGTTGTTCGTTTACTCATCGAAGCGCAAGCCGACGTTAATATTCTTGCAGATGACGGAACCTCGCCTCTGTACGCTGCTTCTCATAACGGGCATCACAAAGTGGTAGACTTTCTTGTGCAGACTCTGGTGGATATCAACTTTAAAGATGAGGATGGATACTCGCCGCTCTACATTGCAGCGAGCAACGGCCATGCAAAAGTTGTTAATTCACTTCTACAAGCGCAAGCCAGCATTGATATTCAACGGAACTCGGGCGAGACGCCTCTCTATATCGCATCGCTAGAGGGCCATCAATCGGTGGTTGACCTGCTCATCAAAGCGCAAGCCAACGTTGATCTCCAGCAACAAAGTGGCCGAGCGCCTCTCTACGTAGCCTCAAATGGGGGGCACCATAAGATTGTGAACTCGCTACTTAAAGCCCAGGCCGATGTCGCGATTAGAAAATTCGGTGGCGAGTCGCCGCTGTACATCGCGTCGCAGCAAGGCCATCCCGGAGTGCTCGAATCGCTGCTTAGAGCTCGAGTCGATGTCAATCATCAGCAAGCCGATGGTCGCACGCCTGTCTACATCGCATCGTGCCGTGGCCACCTGAAGACTGTCGAATTACTTATTAAAGCGCTAGCTGACATCAATGTTCAAGCTAAGACAGGCAAGACGCCTCTCTACATTGCATCGCAAAACGGCCGCTACGAAGTGGCTGAGTTGCTAGTCCGTGAGTCCATTCTCCAGTGCAAGCTGGACTCGATCCAAACTGCTCTACGATGTGCTCAGGAATTCGGCAACAGCCGCGTGGTCAATTTGCTCCAGCTAGCGCTTAGTATTGGCGATTCTTTGCCAGCCGATAACGGCTCAATCGCACAAAGGTTAGCGTGCTTGCCCATGATTTAATATTTATTGTGAACTCGATATTGCTTCGTTCGTCTTTCAGAAGACCGGCAACTTGCGACTCAGAACTGAGCCAACAGCTGCACTCTGCGCTCTCTCAATCTGGGTTCGTAGACTCCAGAGCCGCATTGCAGAGCGCTGTGGCTGACGTTCTGCAAGACATTCTACGCAGAAGGCAGACTCACGACGGATACTTCGTGGTAGGCAGCTTCTCCGAAGGCTGGGGCAACAGTCTGAAAACTCTAAACGGTAAAACTGACACCGAGTCAGATATTGACATGATGCAGTTGGTGCAAGGACCGCTGCTGCATCCAACAGGTCTGTGCGAGTGCGGCGCCGTGCAGACTGTGGAATATAAAAACGGCCACGTTTTGAGCCCTGGATTCGGTAAGACAGCATTTAGTCCTAAAATTAACGATTTGTTGCTAGCCCGTTTAATTTTCATGAATAGCGCTCATTGGCCTGAAAAAATTGCAGCGTCGAGTCCATCGACCGCGTGGCTCGGCTCCACGCTAAGACCAGCTTTCGACGAAGTCCTCGCCCGCCTTCTGTGTTGCTATCCGCCTATCGCGCCGCTGCACAAAGACCGAGTCTTCAAGTCTAACATCGCTGAGCCCGTGCTGAAGTTGCTCCAGCAGGACCTAACTTCGGATTCGTCACCTTGTCACGTGGTGCACGCAGCTCCTCCCGGAAAGGCGGGGGAGCAGCTCCGTGTAAGCACCAGCTTCCTGGAGAAACGGCTACTGCGGAGTCTCAGTACTCTGCAGGGCCAATTGTTTGTCATTCTCAAGTGGCTATTAAAAAAGGCCGTCCGTCACAATGGCTTTAAGTCTTATCACGCCAAGACGCTTACATTTCGAATGGTGGAGGAGACACCACCGGAAGAATGGGATCAGACGAACCTCGTGACTCTCACAAGACGCTCACTGCAAATGCTAATTGACTGTGTTGAGAGCGCCCACCAATTGGACAGTACTGACGGTCGAATCATGGACCACTTCTTTCTGAGCGATGGTTCAGTGTACCTGCGAGGCGTTGACATCAGCTCATCCGAGAAGGTTGGCGAATCCTTGAATGCCGCAGCCGATGCTCTGAGAGACACCATGTCGAATCTGCCTCAGCTTCTTGTGCAGTTCATTGACAATCTGCAACCCGTCACTGACTCGGGCCGATTTCACTTCCATCCGTTCCTCGTGCTTCCCAGTCTATTGGAAAGCTCTTCAGAAGCATCTGAAGAATCTGAGACTGTCGAGTGTGAGTTTCACGAGATCTACGATGTCGTCAAAGCGGCTTTGGTTTGCCTCTCTGATGAATACTACAACTCGGAGGCGCAAGAATACCTTGATGAACTGATTGACAAGCTGCCAGACTGCGCTAGATCGACTAGAGAGTCGCTCCGAGCTATGGCCCTCATCAGGTCAGGCGATCGAGAGGCTGCTACTCAAGTTGTGAGAGACTGCAGAGCAATCGGTGTGAGTAGAGGCATCGACTGGCCCTCTGGGGCTTCGGCGAGTGAAGCAACGACCGACTTTGTTTGGCAACACCTGACGAGCCGAGACTCCGCTTGGCAATACTGTTTTCTATTCTACGAGAAACTGAGCTTCTCATTTTTAACCAATTATGTCGACAATCTGTTTCCTCTGACGCTGGAGAACTATGCCAACTTTTATTACATGAACTTCGATGCCCTGCTGCAGGCCATTCACTTTGAATTGGCTGGCAAAACTGATGCCGTAGGGCAGCAGTGGGTCCGGGATGTTGCAATGAGAACGGATGCGGACCAACAGGAACTGGTGGTGGCTGCATCGATCTGCGGAGATGATCTGCAGCTGCTGCGACTGTTGCGCAGGCGAATCACAAGAGTGCTTGATGATGTGCCCGATTGGCTACAGCTGAAGATTGAAATGCTGGTTAAGGCCAGTGGTTCAGATAGCTAGTGTCCTAGTTTCTGAAGATTTTGACAGCAGAGTTGACCGGCACTATTAAAGCTTATCGATTCCTAATTTTCGGAATTTATTCACTAAAACGTCAGTGCTTTAGCTGTCTAACTATAAAACATTTGGTGGAGCACCACTTCAACATCAGTAGCGTTGGTTGTTAATACCACTTTTTTAACCGCTTATCATAAAATCATAAAATCCTGATCTTTCCCAATGCTCACGCCTAACGTGTATGTTAAAAACTTCAAGAAAGACTTTTATACTGTGGAACGAAATAATGAACTACGGTCTCAGGGTATTTTCTCTAACTTCAGTCCCTCTAACTTTAATAATGTGCTCTATAGACGAAGAGAAATGTACTTTGCTTTGTAGAAAAAGAATTATTTTTCTTTGCCACAGATAAGCATTGGCAGCGCGGCAGGGTATTTATGAGTGTAATTCTCTATCGCATAAAATTGGACTCAACTTCATTCCAGCTTTCTGCTCAGGAGACGACAGTATCAGATCGTGTACAAAAAGAAGAATGACTGGTATGAGTGTGAAATGGTTTGAGTAAAGGGCTAAAGAATTAACGCTTTCATACCATATGGACGCAAATGCACAGCTCAGATCTTCGGTCAATATACCCACGTAATTTAGCTGTGACCAAACGCTCGTAGATTACACTGCACTCCACCAGTTCTACTCATAAGTAGTAAACTGCGCATAGAATTTAATTATAGAAATTAGGCTTTGATAGCGAATTTAAGATGCCTTCTTTAGCCTTGTAACTCAGCTAATATTTAATAGATAATTATTTATTAATTAAAAGGCACATCGCCTCATCCTCTCAAACTAATAGCAGTGGTGTAGACTGACAAGATCGGTACAAAAGTTAGTGAAGATTGTCCAAAATATTCTTGATCCTTTTAGGCTTGATCCCTACGCACCATAAGATCCCTAGCTCCTTGATGATCATGCAAGGCTCCCTCCAGTGCTTCATCAAAAGCGTCAGTCAGCTTCCGCAGCAGTTTAAAATCGCTTTACGTACGAGGAAAAAGTCAGGGTGCAGTATCATGTGGGCAAGGCGGCTATCTGTCAGCTGCAGGCCTCAGCTGCGTCTCAAACAGCTGAATTTCTAGTCATATAGAACAACTCTTGGCTTTACCCCCCCCCCACAATAAAATCCATGACGACGCCCTAGCTAAAGCTAGGTCACAAAACTGCTAACAGACTGATAAGTCCTGTCGAAAATGTCAAGTTTGAACCAGTCTGACACAAAAGGCTGAATAGAGTCTGGTAAACCACTTTGGTTGGTTCAGCAAAGCAAGCAGAAAAGCTTCTGTCTTGTAAGACTAAGTGGAGCTGGTTTCAACTCGGCAATGTTGACACGACTCTCAGTAGACTTGATCGGGACAAAAGCAAGAAGACAAAGGCTGTTCGAGATCGATTGATTGACTTTAACTCTCTCTATTTGCGAAAAAAATTATTCCTTCAATTGTTTCATTATGTTATTAAGTGCCAATCAATTAAAACCGACTGAGAAAGTTACCAGATATTTTATTGTCAAATGCTGTTTTATCTATATAAGCAAACCAGTTGTTTAGCTGATGATCGACGCCTGAGGGAAAATTCTTCAGTTTCTTTACGTCTTTCTTGTTTCACAATTCAACCCCTGAAGTCGACGCTGCTGCACTGGATGGTTGGTTGGCTACAAGCCATTGGCTGCAGCTGTCTATAAATGCAAGCGTACGGACGAGAAATTAAACCACTAGTTGGCAACCAAGCAAATTTCAAATTGCTCACAAGTTACGCCGCTCCAAATTGACCGACTTGAGACTCGCTGATGCTACCGAAGCAGCTGCTCAAGCTGACGCTGTTTGCGGGGCTGGCAGCCATCGTCTCTGCCGCCTGCGTCGCTCCGTTCATCGACAGGCTGGGCAGCTGCGTCTACATCGGCGACAACCCCAGCGTTTCCAGCTGGTGCGACGCAGCCAGACTGTGCCTGGGCATCGGCGGAGAGCTGCTGATGGACCTGACTGCCATCCGAGCTGTCAATCACTGGATTGATTATTACTTCATCGGAGTGACGGACCTCCTGGTTGAGGCGAGCAGGTCTCGCACCGGCTGGAGATTCGCCAACGGCTCGCTGTTTCCGACTTTGGATGACAGCAACTGGAAGTCTGGCTTGCCGAACCGCCTTTCGGAAGACGATGACTTTGTAGGGGTCAGCAAAGCGGGCTTGGTAGACAGACCCCCGAATCAGGACAAAAAATTTGTCTGCCAGCCGATAGCGACCCCGAACAGCAAATACCTGGAGCGAGCGGAGTTCCTGAGGCTGGGCAACATCAGTCCTGTCTACTGCTACACTGACGCCTCGGTGAGCTCGGAGCTTTACTGCCTGTGGCTCTGCGTGCAGCGCTGGGAGTGCCGGGCTGTCCTGTTCAACCGGGCCAGCGGCGCCTGCCGCATGCTGGACTTCGCTGACTCAAGCGTCGGCGACGCCATCGAGACCGACCCGAGCTGGGCCAAGTTTGTCAAGGTGTATTGAAGCGACATAAATGGCTTCTTGAATCCTACGAGGAAATCAGACAGTAAAAATTAAGAATTTTAGAAGCGTCAGACAGTACATAAGTTTTAAGACTGCACATGCACTTTGCTTACGCAACTCTTTGTTTTACTTAGTTTCCGCTTGTTTCTTTTTTAATTACTCTTGACGTTTATCGAGTCACAATAGCCAACATGGAATATTGAATTCTACCGCCTTATTTATCGTTTAAAGAATTGAAGCTACTCGCCTCGTCTAAGCAAAGAGTTTCACCTAAGAGTTTCTCTAATTATATTGGCAGAAAACCATCGGCAAGCTAAATATTCACCTTGTCATTTTCTTTGGAATATTCCGCTACTCAGAATAATATGCATCCAGGATGTAAGACTATGAAGTATCCTGCAAAGTCACGAGTTGCACGATGTCCTTCACGCATGAGTGAACGTCAAGGATCCCATTGTTTGTCTATGGCCCGTGCATCAATGCCGTGCAGCAATGGAGGAATCTAGCACGCTGACGAGTGCGTCAATGGCTGAAACACGAGTGCGTAGCGCACGAGGATTTTTGCCATAGACGCACAAGTCAAAGTGCTTGATTCCCATTCTTATTTGATCCAACATGTGTGCTAAAGTAGACAAGGGTGGAGCTGGGGGTGTGGAGTTAGACTTGAACCATAGACAGAACATGCGCGAGCTAGTCTGAAAATTCTTGCACGATGGAAAGAAGATTATGCTTGTAGTCTATGGCTGATATGCTAAATATAGAAACATTGCGCATTACATTCTTGCACGATTGACATTCCTGCATGGAGTGCACATGTAAATTCAAGGTGCTTTTACCATAGACACTTGCATTTCTGCACGCATATGGCGACTTCCAAAGCATTCTTGCACGCTGGATCAAATAAGAATGGCATTTTTATAGTTAGTCTAGGCGTGTTGAAACGGGGAGAAACGCACGGCATCCCACCCGCTGCAACAATCTATGGCCGACTTCCATAAGTAAAAAACCTCGTATGCATTTAAGTATCTAGTTAAAGCTTCTAAAACTTGTAGATTTTCAAAGTAAAGCTTAATACCGCTAAATAATGCTTAGTATCAGTTACTTTTTTCAATTCGTTAGATAAGGAGTTTTGGCCATAGACAAGTTTTTAGATTTCGTTCTTTCTTTCTTTGTCTAGAGTGCTGGTGTGCAAATGTGGGGGCTCCCTTGACCCTGCTTTCTTTTAACTTTGCCATAGACATTTTCAGCGGGCCGTGAAACCAACCGAATGCATTGGAGTAAATGGGATTTTACCATAGACAGTCTCAACGGTTCGTGATACGCGGTTTCACGCCCGATAACTATAACACTAATATGGATGGGCCGCATCAGTCAGAAACGAGCTAACACGGCGCTACGCGCTTCGGCGTTATAGCTGGTTTCTGCCCTCTGCAGCCCGTCAATATTGGTATATTGCACGGAAAAGTTTTTACGTACGATTACAAACAATAATAGCAACAGTATTAGAAAAAGAAATAGCAAATTACTGACCTTTTATTTTATAGGTTATGTCAGTTATTGATTATGTTAACATCATTATAACAATCAACGATCAGTAAAAAATAATCGGTCAACACACACGAATAAAGGTCTTCGATATTAATTAATTCAATAGCCGTAATAGTCTTTCTAGGATAACAAGAAGAAATTAATGAAAGTGCACCGAGCAGCTTGAAAAATAGAATTGTCCACCGTTCTTCACTCGCTTTTCTTCTGATCCTTCCTTTAGATTGACTTGCTCAGACTCTATGACGAACCGCCCCTCTTTAGCGCTTCTCTCTGACTCACCTGGAATCTCGCTGCGCTCACCCATATATTGTACCAAGCTCTTGGACATCTCTACCGTCTTGCAATAAGCCCGCTTAGAATTCTTCGGATACCGCACGACGGAGCGGCTGTCCTTATGGCCAGTAACAGCAGCTATATCAGCCGGTGAGTGATACAGCTCGGCGATGCAACAATATGAGTTAGCTTCTCAAGTGTGTCCAGTCCACACAAGGTCGGAAAGTTATCAGTAATCGTTTTAGAGGATTCTGAATCTTTCCACTTCTTCGAGCGAGCAAGAGCTTTGAAGACTTTTAGCCAGGTTGAGGCGCGGTCTGCATCCGAGAGGTGCGACGCCATTGTGATGACTCGCGCACAGTAATTGCATGTGGTGGGGCCAAGAACGAGCCCAGTAGTAAAGTAACATATTTTAGCTGTCAACTTTAGGTAAAGTAAAAATTTACACGTGCACACGACTATCTTTACTCGTAAGTAGTAAACTGCGCATAGAATGTAATTTTTTAAATTAGGTTTTGCAGTGAATCTAAGATGCCTTCGTTGGCCTTTTAACTTAGCAAATTTCTAACATTTCAGGTAGCTCCTGATGGCTTTTCTCAATGCGCATTTGGTCTCTTGGGATGCTTTCAGAGGTTCGTCTCACACCATCAGATCCAGATGATCATGTGACCATGCAAGGACTCGTCTCAGTTGTTCGCCGAAAGCTCGTAAACCCTTATTGAACGGTTTCTGAACCCAAGTAGGTTGGTGGTCGCAATTGGTCACTACAAATGCATATTATATATGTACTTAATGCAGTTGCGAGTCGTGACGCAGGCAACCTGTAAAAGCTATGGTCGGACATGCCAGTGCTTTGTCCCCTCGCTCCACCCTGTGATCCGTTATGGAAATCAATAATTTTGCTTCGGGGCGCCAAAATATAGTGCTTTCTGCGCCACAATAAATGCCAGCGGCGCCAAAATGAGGGCTAGTAACCAATTCTCAAAGTATTTTACATGTAGTAATTTAGTTTTGTAGACTAGCAATCCAGTGCCCCATTCGGGGCGCCCGAAGCAGGGAGCGAAAATTATTCATGCAAATCCATTAAAAAGACAATTTTCTTAAGAACCAATTCCTTCTTCAGTTTTATAAATCACCTTATTCGAGTAAAATTTTCATGGACAAAGATGCTTCCTATGAATATCTTTTTTTCTAAAATTTACAAAGACGACAAAAAAGTTTTTACAAAGATAACAGACTTTCCCTTAAATAGAAAACATCCCCAGGAAAGCAAGCATCTCCCCAGGTAGCAAGCACCCCCACATAGCAATCATCCCAGATAGCAAGCACCCCCCAAATAGCAAGCATCCCCCCACATAGCAATCATCCCCAGATAGCAAGCATCCTGCAGATAGCGAGCATCCCCCAGATAGCAAGCATCCTGCAGATAGCGAGCATCCCCCAGATAGCAAGCATCCTGCAGATAGCGAGCATCCCCCAGATAGCAAGCATTCTGCAGATAGCAAGCATCCCCCAGATAGCAAGCATCCCCAGATAGCAAGCATCCCCCAGATAGCAAGCATCCTGCAGATAGCAAGCATCCCTGGATAGAAAGAATCCCATACATGTAGATACATGTAGCTAGTACGCTCTCTCTCAAATAGCAAGTACCCCCCCCCCTCGAGATCCATGGCGACAACCCCTAAATGATTGACATCCAGGAAAGGTAGTTTAGGCGTGAGTGAGGCAAAGGGTAAAAGTGTCAAACAACACTGCACACGGACCAACAGTCTTGTCGAAAATGGAAAGTTTGAACCACTCTGTCCCAAAAGCTGAATTGATCAGTGTCTGGACTCTGGGAAAGCTACTTCGATTGCTTTTACAAAGCAAGCAGAGAGGCTTGCCTCTTGTCATACTAGTAGGAGTTGGTTTCAATGTTGAGTGTCGAAAAGACTCTCAGTTGACTGAGCGAGACAAAAACAAACTGACTGCATGAACTGGATTGATTGCATCAACTCACTGCTGTTTGCCAGCTAATTTTTTAGAAAGTTTCCATATTCTGAACAACTTAAGCTATAGGCATTGTGGCAAGAGACAAGAAAGTGAAGAGACTTCTTGTCGAGTGCTTTCTTATCTGCTCCGCAGCTGGTCGACGAGTGACGATCGACTTCGTAGAGAAAACTCCTCAGTTTCTTTGCATCTCTCTCGTTTCTCGAATACTGAGAGAGAACTCAAGTCCAATCGAAGAACTCTGTTGAATGAAGCTTCGAAAAAGACACATTCTTGAGGGGCAATCTGAGGGGCTCGGCTGTTGCTGAGTATACTTTTACTTACCAATTCACAGTAGGCGCAAGTGACAAATTAATTTGTGTGCAGCTGCTTGCAATGAAGCTGAAACAATTGAGGAGGCAATGTTTATTGCGAAATTGACGCTGCACTTCTGTGCACCTGATCCCAGCTGCTGAACTTGCAACGCAATGCAAACTATAGAGTGCCTTAATGAAAACTATTTTTTCATTCATGAATGCGCTAGCATGGCGCCCAATTTGATGCCAATATCCTCGAAAAAGAAGTCTCC
Organism: Macrostomum lignano; assembly: GCA_002269645.1. Classification (NCBI taxonomy): domain Eukaryota; kingdom Metazoa; phylum Platyhelminthes; family Macrostomidae; genus Macrostomum; species Macrostomum lignano. Next base: position 59 of record NIVC01004011.1, on the reverse strand, counting down.
GCCGCGTAGCTAAGTTGCGTCACTCGCAAGATTGAGAGACTTTATAGACCTGCACTCTC